>APFE031511086.1:10682-23114 GCA_000404065.3 Pinus taeda
GGAATAAAGGAAAAATTACCTTGAAAAACAAACAATACAACCTAACATAAGCTTGCAAAGACATCAACCATTTAACCTATTTCTTCATAATTTCTCATGGTAAAAATGACCATAAACATGCTACCCATCCATGACATTATCATACCTTAGCAAATTTGAGTGAACTTGGAAGAAAGTTTACTGTTTGGGTGAGTTTTTGTGTAAACTGCCCGAATGACCGCGCACCTCCCCAGAAAAGCCGCGCACCACCCAGAAATCCGCGCCTGTGTATTTTCCTTCAGCAAAAAACTCCCCACAGAGCCGCGCACTGCCTAGAAATCCGCGCACCCCTGTGAAATGACCGCGCACCTTCCCAAGCACTGAATTTGCAGAAACTTGCCACGAAATCGCCTTCTTTGCCTCTAGCACGAAACTTTCACTCTCAATTGCACAATAAGAGTGACTAAAGAGGGAAATTAGCTTTTATAGGGTCATTTTAAAAAAATTTAACTTTAGAACCCACTTTCTAATGTTTTCAACTTGCTTTTCTTTTTAACACTGTTTAGAGTCTTTTTGTCCTGAAATGAGCTCTTTTGATGCGTTTGACTCCATTCTTTTTGCAGGTTGACCATCTGATGGATTGTGGAGAAGGAATCAGGGTTGTTGCCGGCACTTTTGCAAACTTCTAAAAATTTTTACAAATTTGACATGACCTTGGACTTAAAAACAGGGTTTTTAAATCCAAGGCATAAAATGATCTGTAGCTGATGAAAATAACAATGAAACATATGTACATACCTCCCTCTGGCTTGCTGGGCACTCATTGACCTTGACTCATGACCTTGAAATGATTTTGACTCAAAACCCTAGACCTAAGACCTGGGACCTCAAGACAAAAATAACAACAAGTATGACTCAATTACATCGTAGTATAACCTCATCCAGCAAAGCCAAGAAGGGAACAAAGACCAGCTCCTCCATTCAGTGTTATGGCATGCCTAGTGGGATGCAAAATTGACACTGATGAGACACCTAACTATGCATATGCAAAGAGCTATTGATCACTGATGGAGGGCTTAAGACCGACACTAACACAACCTTCACAACTAGGGAGTCAAATGTTATCCCTTTCATCTGGCCACTTTCTTGCAGAGATTCAAAGTAGTGAGATTGGGCAAGATAGAGGGCCTTTATGAAGGCTGTGAGAGGAAAATCGATCTTTACTTTGGTGGCATCCATGTCATTCATCATAGCTTTAATTTCTGAGGCTACTACCATGGGGTGATCATCTTTCAATTTCAGATTAAAAAGCTTTATGAGCAATTGTATGAGTTCTAATTTTGAATGAGAATCATGCAATTATTTTAACTTCTTAAGTGCACCATATGCATGAGTAACTGGAACAATATGTCTACTTACCACCTCTATTTTTGTAGCATTGATGAGGGAAAAAGCTTTCTTATCTTTTTTTTTTTCCAAACGACAATTTTTGGCAGATGTGGGCTTGAATGACACTTCTTCCTTTAACTTCACTTCAGATTCATCATCATCATCATTTTCTGAGACTACTGCTTCACATATTACTTCCCATAGATAATTAAATATGAGTGTGTTCTTTATTTTTCTAAGCCACTCTACATAGTATTCCTAGCTAATCAAAACTACACCAACTATGGAAGTTAGAGAATGCATTTTTCATCCCATATTACTTGAAAAACTTCCAAATTTTAATAATAAAATCTTTTGATCTTTATTACCTTCAAAATAAAAATTTCTAATCTTTTATGACTTTGATCTTTCTATTAGAATATTTTATTTATAATCTTTATCACTTTGATATTTTGATTAATTTTTTTAAATTATAATCTTTATCACTTTGAGCTTTAAAATCTTTTAATTAAAATTTTACAACATTAAAATGACTTTGCAATAAAAAAAATATACAAGTAGCACAAAAAAACCTTTTCCATTTAAAATTATTGTTCAGTATTCACAAGTATTTAAAACCTATGCATGCAGCACCATGTTTCCACTCATCAACATTTTTTACCATAACCTTCACAAGTCTGCGATGCCAAAGGTTTTAAGTGCTTTGAGAAAATCCCTTGATACACGTAGGTCTGACCTTGCTATTAAAAAACAACAGATACATAACAGGGACTGCCACAGACCCGACTTAGAGTTGTCGCAACAAACAATATTTATTTCCATTTGTTGGACTACTTGTGGTTCAATGACCCTGACAACTTCGTCAAATCGCCATTTTGGAATACCAATTCACTAGTGCCTAGCTAAAGCTACAACAAGAATTCAAAACAATTGCAACCAATAGACATTTCTCTGCTCAACATCTTTAGTTTCCATGTCGACACAAATAGTTATTGTAACACCTAATTAATACAATTTCTCAACCTGCTGATAGGAATAACTGATGCAAATATTTTTTCATTGAATCAATAGAATAATCATCCAAACAATGAAATAAAGAAAGAAATAAATTATTTTAATGTCCACGAGGCTAAAGATAGCCTATGGGACAAATTGCTTCTTCATCTGCTAGATGTATTCGGCCCTTTTTTTGTGAATCTTCACAATAAAGGCTTCCAACTTCTCGACAAACCCCTCACTAAATAGATTATCCCAAGAGCTAGCTGCCAACATATCTGCATAACTTTCCCTGTTGTCTTTGAAGGCCTCACATTCTAAAATGAAATGTTTTTTGGTTTCCACTGTTCCAGAAGAACAAAAAATGAATACCCTTTGCTCCCACACTTCCTTTGGCCTTTTCCAGCGCCCTGTTTCACAACGGAGTTGATGAGAATTAGTCCTTAACCGAGCAATAAGAATTTTGGATTTCCAAGATATATTGGCCTCTATGTATACTTTTGGATGATGATTATGAGTGGGATTAGACACTTCAATATAGTAATTTTTCTTTCTTCCTAGCTCCTTATCCCAAGTACGTTTGTGGAACTTTTCCATAACAAAATCTTTTATCTCTTTGTTGTTTATGGGACACGCAGTCAATCAAATACCCCATTTACTAAACCATTTGTTATTTTGCTGCATCCAAGTTTTTTTTCTCTTGCATAATCTATCATTAAAGACAACCTTAGGCCATCTACCCTCTTCCATTTGCTCAATTTCTTTTAAATACCTTATGACTTGCACCATAGCAATTGCTTCAATAGGAGCAATCCCTGTTTCACTTAACAAGATATCATAAGGAACTGCATTTTTAATCTTAAATTTGTTTGTAATCAAACGCTTCTGAATTTTCTCAATTTGTCTCCACTGCATGTCGGAGGTACTGCTAGCCCACAACTCACAACCATAGAGAATCACCAGAATCACTAGAAGCCCAAAAAGAGTTTGAGTGGTCTTCCAGCCCCATAACTCTACCTCTCTGCACCTATTTTGAAAAGCATAAAATTATTTCCAACCCCCAAAGTTCTTTTCTTCCTACAACCATTCCAACTTAGATTTTTGTTAAAGTCAATTTCTAATGACCGGACTCCCCTCTGATAGTCAAACCATCACCACGCCATCGACTCGCTTGACTGTCACCCAGAACAACACAGAAGCACCAAGAAAGACATTTCAAGCTGTGCTGCTCAAATGAAATTCAAGCAACCTTCATGTTGGCCATCCGGAGAGTTTGACCCGATAGCCACCTTGGGACTGACTCGCCTCAAAAATTACGCAGAGGATGCTGACCTTTCCCACTCTGCTGACTGAGAAAATTGCGCAGACAGGTCAGACAGACACCATTGCCCGTCCCCGTGTCCCTCAAAAAATTGCGCAATTTTCCAGCTAGTCCTCCCGACGGTCGACTGACTGCTCACCCAAAAAATTGCACAGTTTTCATGAGTAAGCCCTCTGCTGCCCAATAGTCTTCTCATCTCAGAAACTGCGTAGAGGTTATTAGCAGTTTTATAGACATATTTGGGCACTGCAACCCCAATCACATATGTCGATAAACCAAGGGCTCTTTAACCCCTAAAAATGTTGTTTCTTACCCTAAAGAATCGTGGCCAACTAATTACATCATTCCCCAGAAGTTCCACTTGAAAAACCACTCAAAACTGGCCAAAACTGGACCATACAGACTACTCCATGGTTAAGGTGCGATGCATACTGAAAGAGCCTTCTATGGGGTGCGATGGGTGAGAGTAGACAAATGGCAGAGAGTTTTCTAAGTGGAAACCCAAAGAATATTCTAGAAACTTCTCATATGACACTTGCCTCTTTGAATTCACCCAAGGATGAGTAAGAGATCAAAGAAATCTCCAAGTGGAACCAAGAATTATCAGTGGAATGACACTAATAAAAAACCCAAAGCTGACTCACCCCTCTGCAAATATCTATAAATGGATCCCTCATCCGAGAGATCTAGAGGCTATAATTTTGTAATTTGTAAGGAAGTGTTGTTGGTTTCTCTTTGAGAAGAGACATTGTATTGTTGGGTGATCTTGCTTTTCATGAGGTGAAGAGGGCTTTGATGCTGGGAGGATGACATTGGATCAAACAACTGGGTTGTAATCCTCTCTTCTATTTCTACTATTAATAAAGTTATTTGAGTTTTCCTCCATATAATCATGTATTTGTGAATCTTGCTATTTGTGGATGCAATTGTATGGTCAATGTATTTCTGATTCTGCATTGTTTATGATATCATAGATCAAGATGCTTTGTTGCTTTGCCTCTATAGGTATTCTATAAAACAGGACAAGTAGGAGAGGAGTGGAAAGCTCTATCAAGGGGGAGAGGAAACAAGCAAGGAGCCAAGTGAAAGATCCAGGTTGGTCCTCTTTGCTTCTCTCATATATATCATACATAAAGGATATCACAATTTGCTTTGATTGTTTGTTTCTAAGATAGCTACCCATCTTAGTGGGACTAGAAAATCGAAAAGACACTAGTTTTCCCGAAAACAAAATGGCGACTCCGCTGGGGAACGAATATTTTGTTTGTTTGTTACTATTGTTTGCTTTATAAACTACAGACGGAGCCTGAAGTTAGCCAGCTATCCTTCGAACTGCTTTTTCTATGCACCTGCAAAGTAGATGAATGCTGCTTTAGTCAATCTCCAAGTTGGTTTATGAACTAAACATCTGACTTACAAACATCCTAAATTCCCTTGTGGTAGCTCAATAACCTCATAAGATCATACCCTTGTACTTTGTTTTTACTGTCTATAGAGCTCAGCCTAAATCACTGAACTTAGCTGCAAATTTTGAGCAAAAACCAAACTCAATTTCTTTCCCTGGCCCATCGCACTATCTGTAACTGGCAGCCTGTATGCATCGCACCTCCCTCCCGTGTGTTGCAGGTGAGATGCATCCATGTTTCCCTTAAGGACAAAAGAGGGTTAAAGTTAGCTCACAGCCAAAACCTTCACCTCCATTAAGAAAGGAGCCGAGCAAGCACAAAGACACGCGGAAATAGAAAGAAGGGGAACAAGCTCATCTGAAAGAGGTCGCTCTACCAGGTAATGATGGGACCCAACTTTTTTTGCATAAAATTGAAAATTTAGAAAAAGGAAATGAAAAATTAAGGCAACAATTAGAGGAGAGTAAAGTTGAAGCGCGGGTCTTGGGCTTGGATACCTTGGTAGAGGTTGTAGACAAAATGAGGGCAGAAACCACATCGGGGTTTGTATGTGCAACATGTGCTAGGGATTTAAAAGTAATAGGATATAAAGTCTGTGTTACAAACACCATTTCGATAGAAACACAAATCGAACATTGGGAAGTCGTTACACAAGAACCTGTTAACGAAGATGTTGTTACACAAGAACCCGCTGCCGAAATGGAGAATCCCATGGAAATTGACCTAGAATATCAGACATAGGAACCTGCCAACGACACTGTTACTACATAAGAACTAGCAGTAGAGACAAAGGTTACCCAGGAAGAAAAATAAAGAGTTCGCACACAAGAACTTGCTAATGACATTGTTGTTACACAAGAACTAGCAATAGAGACAAAGGTTACCCAAGAAGAAAAAGGAAGAGTTGAACCACAAGAACCTACTGATGAAGCAGCGGGTACATAGAAACCAACAGCCGAAGAAAATTAGCTCAATCCTCGAGATGTTGTTACACCCCCAAGTGATATTACATGTCAAGGAACACAAGGTCCTGAAGCAGGACGGTGTTCGAAGAAAATTTTATTGACATCAGAATTGCAGAAATGGAAAAAACATGCACTCTCTATATAAGAGGGAGTGATCTCACGGGAAATAGATCGGAAAGTTGTAGGTTTGCTCAAGGAAAAGTGAGTTGAGAAGAAATTGGTAGAAGAATGGGAAAGATGAGAAAAGAAGGAAGTCATGAAGGAGAAAGAGGAGCAATTGCAGCTGTTATAGTAGCAATTTCGAGATTTAACAAATGATAAACACAAGTTACATGAACTCACCCTAAATATGTTAGGGCGTAGAAGGCCCTTTCTATGCTACTCAGTCTTTCTATGGGAAATGTTTTATTTGTTTCAGTTGAAGGCGGTCTATGAAAATAGACATATTTGGGTAATTCTACCCGAACTTTTTTGGAAGTTTTCCATGCATGCTTGCAATTTTAATGACTAAATATTACCATGCGAGTTGTTTCTTCATAATATAATATGTGAGCATGCTATTTTTCATATGGTTGTGAGCATTTTCTCCTATATGGGGGACTTACAATTGCGTGCTTTTATTTCTTTTATGAGAAATCAAATAGAATGGCACCTAGCCATGAAGTCAGCAAACACTAATGAAGAGAAGGTAGCATTATGGATAAGGACAGAGCTAGGTATAGCTACAAAGTTGAGGCATGATTTTAAGAGATTTCTAAGTACTCCACACATCAGAGAGAAATTAGCTATCTACAGAAGGAGAATCGTGGGGTTCTGCCTCAACCTTTTTTTGTAGTTGAAGAGCC
The DNA here is from genome assembly GCA_000404065.3 of Pinus taeda. Taxonomy (NCBI): domain Eukaryota; kingdom Viridiplantae; phylum Streptophyta; class Pinopsida; order Pinales; family Pinaceae; genus Pinus; species Pinus taeda. The sequence goes on from APFE031511086.1 coordinate 17,584, forward strand.
TAACACTAACGGGGTGCCTTAAATGCACATAGACTAGTAGCGCAGGTCTATACGACGGTGACGCTTTTGGGTTTCAAAATTTCTTGGTTGTTGTTGCACAAGCTCCAAAGTACGCCTGGATTGTGAAATCATTGGGAGCCTTCTAGATAGGGATCAAGTTTAAATATCCTTTGATTTGGTTGTTGGTGGAAGAGTATTGGCCCCTTTATCAGTTGTGTGACTATGAGGAGGAATCTTGGCCGCATCATTTGATGGCCATTCAAGGCTATAGGTCCATTGATGAGGATATTATCGGCGCTTACCACTTGACATATCTACATTGGAAGTACAACAATGGTATTTGAGAATTTTGCATGGGGACATGCAATTACTTCAATTTGGGGAGATGTTGGGTGCAAGTTTTTTGCATACTTTAGATACCTCTTTCCCCCATTTTTGACCATTTTACCTTTGAACCTACAAGCTTTACATCCTAATTATCGTTTTCCTCATTATAAGAAGCAACTCTTGTTGTGACATATTATTTTCTCATTTTTTTGTTAAATATGAATGAAGTGATATATTTTTTATGGCTAACCAGGGTAAGTGTGGAAGAAGTTCTCTGGCTCTTTTTCTTTTAAGTGTTGCCCATGAATTCAAGGCCAAAGGATGGAGAGTTGTGTTGTTAATTTACAAATATGCTTTGAGGATTTTCTCTTATAGACCATTGTTGTTACACCGCAAGTTGTTGTTACACCTCAAGTTGTTGTTATAGACCATTTCTATTACACCTTAAGTTGTTGTTATATCGCAAGATGTTGTTACACCGTAACTGTCAAAGACCATGGGTACTATTCCACGAGACAACTGTCATAAAGCATGAATTATCTGTGGGTGGTTAAGGAATCTAGGCTATTGTGATTTTAGAAAAATGATGTAACTTGAATAGGCCTTGTATTTATAAACCAGTTGTAACAATTTCTATTTTCTTTTAATATTGACCAGCATGAGAATCGTGAGATTCTCATGACTGATCTGTTCCCTATTTTGGGCATGTAAACTTTATAAAATAATTCAGTTCTATGGAAGGGAACAGGAAGACAACACGAGATAGTATCGTCATTTTGATTATGTAATTCACAGCTATTTTAATACAATAACATCGTTGGTGATGTTTTTACAAATTATGCGTTGAATCCTTACCTAGTCACATTTCATCCCCGTGCCCTGTTAGGGAGGAAGGACCCTCTTCATTAGCAAGGATTGCAATAGTAGTTATAGCAGTAGATTAATTATTTATTTATCGTAAGTGTGAAGTTATTGCTATCGTTGTATAATTCACAAAGAATATTTACTTCTGTTTTTCAGATTTATGATATGTTGTTACATAGGATTGATTTAAGTTGTAATATTTGATCAACTGGTTTAGTCATTGATATTGTGTGTGGAACGCCCTTCTCTTGGTAAAACATGAAGTGTGATTTAATTCCTGTAGAATTATTTTGATTTCTGCATGAGTGTTTAATTTATGCAATTGTTTCAACAACATTTCTTTATGTTCTTTATTTCTATCCTTGGTTGTTATGTATCGGCACAGATAGTGCAGACACCTTTGAAATAAACAGACCTACCTTGGTTGACAACTAAATGGTTGAGGTTCATTCAACTAACAGTGATTAAATCGGCACAATTGTGTTTAAATACACTCATATTCCCTTTACTTATAGTGTTTGTGTGTTCACTAATGGGGCTAGCCCATAAAATTAGGTGGGTTGGCCTACTTGTACTTTGGTTTGGGTGTCACAATGAATACTTCATATTTCCTCATCCCTATGTTGCTAGAGGGAATGCCATATTCCATTAGAATGATCTTGGAACAAGATTTCCAACCATATATCCTATTCTCCAATTTCAACTATGAAATTAGGGTCAAAATTTGTTCAAATATAGGGTATCCAAATTAGGCATCAAAAGTCCATAAACAATATTTTTAACAATCTCAATTTTCAATCTTTATATTGGACATATGTATTATCCCCCTTTCTTTGACATAAGTAACAAAAAAAATTCCACCAATACCATAGCATGCATCAAACTACCAAATGCACTAGCATAAGGAACATAAGAAATATCATCCATTTGTTTGGGTGTTGTAGGGAACTACTCAAAGCTTAGTTTGCATTGAAATCAAGACATTGAATGACTTGCAATTTTCCATGCAAAACCATTGTAGCATATACCTTAAATACTCACTATGTCTTATATAAACCATTTTATCTACTCTATTCCTCTTTATCTTGATCCCAATCTATTCTTTCCAACCCCCATTTCTAGCTCTTTCATATCAAATTGTGCTAAAAACTAAGACTTCGAATCATACATTATAACCTTATTGTTCCAAATGAATAACATATCGTCTACATATAGAGTGATAAAAGGAAATAACCACCATTTCTTTTGTAATAGTCACAATAATTGATTTGGATTTCAAAATACTAATCTTAACACAAAAGAATGAAACTTTTGGTCTCACATTCTAGGAGACTAGTTGAAACCATTTAAATATTTTTTCAACTTGCAAGCAAATGAAATGACTCTTTACCTTTTTCAACATAGGGCTATGGTTGTGTCATATAGATCTCCTCCTTTATGTCACATGTATGAATGTTTTTTTTTCACATCCATCTATTGTATTTCTAAATTAAAGGTTGTCATTATAAGTAATTATAACCATATAGATGCTATCTTCGCAATTAGGTAAAGGATATTAGTAAAGTATATCTGCACAACCTATGAATATCCTTTTGCAATGAACATTACCTTGCTCTTATCAACATTTCTCTCTATTTTTTTTAACTCATTTACGTGCAATGGGTTTCATTCATTAGGGAACCAAACCAAGTCCAATATATTATATATTTGAGTTCAACCATTTCCTCATCCATGGCCAATCTCAAGGACTTCTTCCATATTCATTGTCTCTTTCATAGTTATAGGTTCATTGGAGTTGGATAATTTATTAAATCTACATCTAAAAATATACATGCTATAATTATACCTATCTAGATGTCTTCTTTGCTAAGCATACCTCCTTAAATTTTGAAGAGGAGTTTCTTCCTCCACTTCCAAATTCTCTCAACCCTCCTCATCAATAGGATGATCATGAACTTCTTGTTCACTTTTTGGTTTAATTTTATTGGTCTTAGGTGGTAGTAGAACCACTACTTCTTCTCATCCTCTTCTAACCACACCAATGTGGGAGAAGGCTTAGCTCCTCTTAAAAATAACATTTCTATCATATAAAAACCTTTTGAGCCATAATATTCCAAATACTATACCCCTACACATTGGTTCCAAAACTAATTAAAGTACATTTCACTTATATCTAACTTCAAATGTATCTCCTTTGGCACATGCCCATATTCCTCACAACCAAAGACATCATGATGTTGAAATGGGGGATTATTTCCTATCAAGAGGACCATATGACCATATGGGCTCTATACACAAGAATTTATATCGAATACCTATTGATAAATTAACATGCAATAGAAATTGATTCTACTCATAAATTCTTCTCTAAGTTAGATGCACTAAGCATACTCCTGTCTCTCTCAATTAACATTCTATTTATCCAATCCATAACCCTATTTGAGTAAAAGGGGAATGCAGATTTTCTTATTTCTTTCAGTGTCATTTTCTTTATAATTTTTATGAAACTCTATAGAACAAAATTCATTACCATTATTAGTCCTCAACACCTTAATCTTTCTACTATTGTAATTTTATAAGATACCTTTATGCTCCATAAATAGATGAAAAACATTAGACTAAGTTCTGAGGATATATACCCATGTCCTTCTATAGTAATTATTTATGAGTGACACATAATAGAAAACCTTACCAATCGAACAAACCTTTACAAAACCAAATACATTAGAAAGGTCCAACAATATAAAATACTTGTAAGAACTAAAATAAAATCGAACATGGTTCTATTTTTTTTATATCAAAATCTCACAAAAATAAAATTCAAGAGTAAGAGCATTCAACACATTGAAATTTTTTTTCAATACCTATAAGCCCTTATCACCTATGTGGCCCACTTTTTGGTACCACAACATTTTTTTCTCTATAGGTAACTTGATTTATGAAGTGAGATGTTCTTTAGGAGGTTCTAATTGTGTAGTTATAGATCCTATAGATATATGTGCTACAAAAATTGAAAAATTATTACAGTCAATAATGCATGCATCAAAATGGAATGAAGTTTCCACACAAACACCATTGGTGAATACCATAGCATCATCAAGAACCATTACTCCCTTTGTGAGAGAAAAATTCTTTACTTGAATCGTTAAGTGTTCTTAGTGACAATATCATTCATACTAGAGCCAAAGTGTGTAAATCTCCATTGATCCCCTTTAGTGTGCCATATGATAAAAATTATACCATGCCTAACAATGACTAGAGGAAAGTCATCATAACATATACCTTTGTATAATGGTATTTCTCATACACTTAAAAATAGTTGATGGGAAGGAAAACCTAAGGAATCTCCATACTATGTCATCCTTGTAGTTTGACCACCATAGGCTTCTAAAGCTACAACAAAAGCATCTATGCCCTCCTCTTGAGAATATTTTTAAAACTCATTATCAAACTCATTATTTTCCTTCTTATTTGTATCTCCTTGAAGTCCCTTCTCAAATTCTTGACCTTTTAGTAGTTCCAACATATTAATTTGAAATTTTAACAACACTTATTCTACCATAGGATTTAGATCTACCCTTTCTCTATTCTTTCCTTGCCCCCTTTCTCTATTCTTTCCTCCACCCCTTTCTCTATTCTTTCCTTTCTCCTCTAATCTTGGATGAACAACCGAGGCCTCATTAGTATATCTAGAAGAATTCTTCCTCACCTCCTCTCAAAGTAAAGCACCCACAACCTTATCAAGCATTAATTTTTTTATAGTTATTTGTATGGCCACTACTAAGCTACCCAGAGAATTTTGAAAAGAACATAAAATGTATCATATCCTTCTTCATTCCATGTAATATGAACTAAGTCACAATAATATTGATGCATTTATATGCTTGGTCATAGAATCTTCATCATCCATCCTCAAGGAAAATAACCTTTTTCATAGAAAATGTTTATTAACAAAAAGTTTAACATAATACAAATTACTAAACTTCTTCGAAAAAAATAATATTTTTTTTTTATTCCTTTACAAACATTCAGTAGTATTTATTTGACCATACAAAGTCTAATAAATCTTATTGCTTTATCTCCTTGGTCATAGATACTACAACCCATAATGCTCCATATCCAACTTAGATAGCTCAAATTTATTCTCATTAAACTTCAAAATATTCACTTTAATAGTACTTCGCATTTCAATGCAACAAGATTTTTTTTGTACATGCTCCCATTTAAATAAAGATTAGATCCTAAAATCTTGTCCCTAATATCTTGGATTTGAAATGATTAAACTCTAATATTAAATGAACATAAGCCAAATTGCAATATATGTTTTTTATACAAATACA
>APFE031511087.1:0-16280 GCA_000404065.3 Pinus taeda
TTTCATGTGGAGAAAAGTTCACGCACTTTTATGTGGAGAAAAGTTTATTTCATGTGGAGAAAAAGTTCACACACTTTTATGCGGAGAAAAGTTTATTTCATGGTAAAAAAAAAAAAGTTCACGCACTTTTATGTGGAGAAAAAGTTTATTTCATATGGAGAAAATTTCTTGCACTTTTATGTGGAGAAAAAGTTTATTTCATGTGGAGAAAATTTCACGCACTTTTATGTGGAGAAAAAGTTTATTTCATGTGGAGAAAAGTTCATGCACTTTCATGGTTGGTTCATGGTATTGGTCCGACAGTTTTTTGATCTTATGGTTTTGGTCCGTGGTATTGCATCCAAAAGTGTTGACCCAATATTGGGTTCATGGTATTGTGTTATTATGGTTTTGGACTGTGGTATTGTGAAAGGCCTAAGACTAGAAAAGGGGAAGGAGATCATTTGCCAAATCATCATCTGAATTGTTATTGAACATCTGATAAAGTGCTAGATCTGGAATACTGTGATTGGGTTATGGTGCAGATCTGGATCTGAGCTAAAGAGGGATCTCACCAGTTGATGGAGAACAAGATCTAAGGATAGATCAGGATCAAATGGTTTGAAATGAACTATCTCTATATATTTGATTATTCTTATTCTAGATCTGTATACTGACGCTTGTAATGATCTGATCCGGGTATTACTTAAGTTTGAAATTGCTGCAAGTCATGTTTGAATATTTATAGATCTGGACGCAGGTTGGCTTTGGTGTAAGCGCATATGTATGCAGGTTTGGTTCATTGTAGTAGCGTATATAGTTTGAGCTATGATATTTAAAGTCAGAGGTGGTTCTGGTTGTTGATGGGTTCTGATGACAGTTTAAAGGTGTCAATATTTTGCATATCCTTTTTGGTTGATTGTGTTTAGCTTCAATATTGATGGATGAGAACTAATATTGGATTAGGATCATAATGACTCATATTTATGTGATCTGATGGACTAGATCTGGGTGCTAACACATATATTATCCTTGTATTTGTATTGATCTAGTGTTTGGGTGATTCAGAAGATTGATTGATTATGTGCTTCAATGATATTAATGCGTCCAATATGAAAATTGGATGAAACGTGGCCTTTCAGATTATGTGTTGTGCTTCAAGAGTATCCAGTCTGAAAATTTATGAAACGTGGTACCTGGAGGAAAGAAGATTGTAGGCCAGCACCTACGTACTAGTAACTTAGCTAGTACAAGAACTATGGGGGTTGTAGCTCCCTTCCAGGAGAGACTGGAGAATGAGAGAGGGTTGTAGTTCTCTGCAGGTAGAAGCCTGCATACTGGTATAATACTGCACCAGTACAGAAATATTGTCAAAGGATTTTCTTATTAAGAAGAAGATTGAGATGACTTGCAGCAGGTGGTTTTCTCCCATATTGGGTTTCCACCTTATATCTTGGTGTTCATGTGTGTGGCTTATGTGTGATGATCTGTTCTATTTTACTACACCTGTTTACTGTTAATATAGTTGATAATGTTATAATGCACTCATTAAGGATCAACTAACTGAATCATAAGAAGTTGTGGAAGTAGCATATATGAATCTAGATATGGAAATGAGAAAGTTTTATTGATGTGATAATACTGATTCACCCCCCCTCTCAGTATTATTTCCAACATAGCCTCACTGTCATGATCATGCCATAAATATTCCCCAAGATAGGGTTAGATTCATATGTACAAAGGTTTCTCTTACACATGAATGCATGGGAACATGCATGTGCATTGCCAAAGGAATGATAGTTAATGTTTGTGAGGAGCACATTGTTGAAGGTGAAACACTAGGTGAAATGGAACTTGGTGTTTTTTTGGAAGAGATAGATGGAAATTGTGAGATATAAAGAATTGGGGATAAGTCTATATACTGTTTGGTTAGATGGCCAATAAATAAGCTGGTGGACAACAAAGGTGTGATATTAAGGGTCAACGAAAAGTTCAAGGAGCCACCCAAGGAAACGGTGATATGGGATGTTATAGAGGACACAAATCCCTAAAACAAATGGGATGGGTATCTTTGTAATGAAATAGGTAGAAACTCAATTGATATGCATGTACTAAAAAGACCATATAAAAGGATTAAACGAGTTATGGCTACAAAAAAAATTGCAAAATGTCAAACAAAAATAGATGAAGTGAAAGCAATTCAACTTTTGGTAGCAGGTGTATGTCATAGAAAAGATTGTCTTCAACATGTGGATAGGAAGGCCATTGCAGGTGCTAGGAAGGGTATGAGACAAATAAATAAAAATGGTATTAGGGAATTTGTCTTGAATTCACCCATGTCAAACACAGTCATGTGAAAGAGCCATGGCCATGGCCTACCACCTATTGCTAGAAATGTAAAGGACATGATATTTAATGGGAATATTGTTTGTAACAAAGCCTGGTATAAGATACATAAGATTCCTCAAAGCACATTCTATAACTACCAACATTATTTCCAACATGGATAGATCAAAGCTATTCATGGTAACACCAACACATGCAAAGCATGAGCTCACACAAAGGCAACCATAGAAATATTGCACAAAATTGTAATGGACAATTCAGAATTTTCACCAAACAAAACACGTCAAGTTGAAGAATATGGAACATATTCTCGTTTAAGATTGCTTCCTTCGACTTAGACACAAAATTATTTGTTAAAAGAGATGAATGAGGCTCTTCAAAAGCTCAATTACCCATCAATATCACAATCAACAATGAGCAAGATCTGGAATACTAAGTTTTGAGATGTGGCATTTTCAAAGAACCCCAACTTCAGTAAATGCAATGAATGTATTGTGTTGAAAGCACAAATGAAGTCTGAAACTACAAAAGAGTTGGAAGAAAAGGCACAAGGTAGGTTGAACAAACATAACAAGATTGTTATGTGTGGAATATAATGCTACTAATGTTAGAGCGGTTTCCAAAGGAGTATCTAAGCATTATCCATGATAAAATGTATGAAACAAAGACTTCAATCCCAAGGCTACATGTCAAATCAAAATCTGTAGGAACACATTTAGGTTTGCCATTGACAGGTATGCTTACACATGGGCATAAGACAAGAGGTTTTGGTCATTTCTCTTTACCATTTGTACATATGGGATCACAATTTACTATTACATCCCTTGCAAAGTGCTTAAGGGACCCTGAAGACCCACAAATGGGTATGTATGGTGATCCACTTTATGAAAGTGGAAGTTCAAGAAACCCACTTACAAATGCATTACTTGACACTTCTATTTACTCAAAATGTCAAGTGTACAAGGATGATTTTATATCTCATGGAAGATAAACAAGTCAAAATGTTGATTTTAAACCTCTTCCTCGACATTTGTTGTTACAATTGGACAATGCAGCGAGTGATAATAAGAATCACTATCTTTTCATGTTTCTATCACTTTTAACTGCACTTTGTGTCTTCATCACTATTGAGGTTGGGTTCTTGCCTGTGGAGCACAACCATGAATACATAGATGGAACCTACAGAAGAATGTATTCCAACCTCAAAAGTAAATATATATATTCTTAACCTAAAATGATGGATACATATCGCATAATTAAAGAAAATCAAGAGTTTCCACCTATACTTATCGACAAGGTATATGACTTCAAAAGTTTCCTTAATGGATACACCGAGGAGGGAAAAATGCACTAGTTGGGAATCTTAATGTCCAATACTTCCAATTTCTTGCACTCAATGATGTTTCAATACTAAGGTACAAAGAATCAATTAGAGATACTAAGTGGTTAGAACAAGTTGAGTTGTGGAGATGATGAAGGTCGACCTATAATTCCCATAGGGAAGACATCTTTCTGATCTTCCAAACAGAATGATGTCTATTTAAAAGAACTAAACAAAGGGATAACATCATACATAAAAATGTGGAAAGACGCTATCGGGAATGAGGATTCACCAACTGTTATAGAGGAATGGAAAAATAAAGTAGTGTATTGGGAAAGAGTTGTTGGTACATTAGATGGAATCTATAATGATCATAGAATAATAGATGGAAGTGATTCATATTTTGAGGATTTTTGGCCCAAGAGAAGGCAAAGCATTGATGTTGATTGTAATGCACTCCATGTAATCTCAATTATTATGGATGGAGATTTTGATAATACGATAAATGAACCAATATATGTGGGATCCAAATGAAACAAGCCAAAGCCAACATTCAATCCGATGATTGATGTTGAGAAAGGAAGGATGTTGCTAGTTAGATCAGTAATGAGGATGTAGGAGAGATGATTTGGATGGAAAAATCCATCTCAGATACCTTTAGGTATAATGAAATTGAGAATCTTCATGTAAAGGTTGACTAGTGGAAGCCTATGTCAGGGAAATACAATCGAAACTTTTTAGAGCAGCATTGGATACCAAATCCTGATGACACAAAACTTGGTGCTATTCTAATTAATACCATAGTGTGGCCATGGATGCCAAAGAAAGAACATTGAAAGAACAAATATCTTAATATTAGGTTTATATGATTCATGAATGTAATTTTTTTTTCAAGGATCTATTAATATACATCTAGACACACTTTTCAATATTTGTTGTATATAAAATATTATCTTCATATTATTTTTGGAGTTTTGTATTATTTAGTACTTCAATGTAATCATGTGTTGATACAAATTACATGACATTGCCATAAAATATTTAAGTTTTCAAAGCTTTATTTGACCAACATGACTTCTCACCATATCAAATATGCATAATCAAATTCAATAATACACTTAAAAACATCTTCTAAACTTGGTCTATTAAAACAATAGTGGGGTACCCAATTAGTATTATATTTAATATAAATCATTTAAACACTTAATGAATAGATGCTAGACACTTGTAATAATGTTAGTGAGTTTTCCTTAATATTCCTTATTATAATTGATATAAATCAAATTTGCTATTTTGATGCACTCTAATTTATAAAAAAAATATTTTGATCACTGAACAACACAACTAGACTTATGAAATATTTCTTCTTATATATTTTGAAGTGGTGACAACATTGTACTATTATAATAAATTTGTACTCAACTTAGGAAAAGTAGTTAGTGTCAATTTAAAATGGTCAATAATAGTAAGAAAAACAATATTAATATATTGTTTAAAAACATTATAGATAAGAATTCTTTTGCAAAATCTATTATTCATGAGTCAAATTTAATACATAAATATAAATATTAATGATAATAGAAATAATGTAAGGAATATAAGTTTTAGATGAATGTTAATATGTTATTTCCAATACAATATCCTTAAACACTGCAGGAACAAAAACTAAACATTTGTAATAAATAGTTTAGTCAATTTTCTCTCTTTCCTCTTGTATTTGAAAATAATCAAATTGTACTACTTTGTTACTATTCTAATTCGTGATTGATTTTAATCATTAAAATGATTAGTAATTGAGTTGAGAGGCTCATCTTACAACCTAGTGTGCGGAGATGTGTAAGTTTGTGTGTCTGTTTGTGCCCCTTTAAAATAAAAATTATGTTCTAAACAGAAAAATAAAAAAATGAATATGTTGTAAAGTAATTAGAAGAAAACAAATGTGTGAATTAGAAGTTTAAATGTTATACTTTTCAAAAATATTTCTGCTAGAGATTCAAATAAACTATTTGAAGATCTATATTTAACTAATTTATGTCAATATCAACTTAATATATATCTATAATATAATATATATATATTATATATATATATATATAATATATATATATTATATAATATATATATATATATATATATATTATATATATAAAAAGAAGTTTTTATGGTTAAAAATTTATTGGTCTTATGTATACTCTATTTAGCATTCAAAAATACAGTTTGAACAATGAAAAATAACACATTGTATTTTACACTCTAAAAATGTTTGCATGTGAAAAAATTTGATCCCTCATTCGTACTTAAGATGGATCTATGTTGGTATATATTGGATACATTACTAAGATCATTTGTTATTAAATAATTTTATACTTAATATGTATCTTGCATATTAATCTATTATTCATTAAGTAAGCCTCAATCAACTTAGTTTTTAACACAAAAGTACAAATAATAAATAAAAATAAATTATGCTACTACTCACATTCAACATTTAATTTGATCCTAAAAAACATTTTCTCTTCAACTCTAAAATGGTGCAAATTTCCTCCAATAGTATGAAATGATAATGGTGATAATGATGATTATCATCCACTAAGACCAAATATGGTATATAAGAAGGCAAAAAGATATTACCCAAAATTATTTCGAATTTTATTGGTATGCTCAAAAAGCATTAAAAGAAGTGTTTCAAGCTCATCATAATTATGTTTAGTTAAAAGATCAAGAAGGCTCGTAGCATCACAAATATTTTGAAATTTAAATCCAATATGAGTATAAACTCGATGATCTATGAGATTTTTTAAATCTTCAATGATGTTACTAGTGTTGCAAAGGTGATAGACTTTGAAATTATGCCAACATTGTCTTAGTAATAATTGTAACTTAACACATACATGATATTTACTATATCAAATTATAATTAAATGGGTTAATAATAGTAAAATACACATAATTCATTTCATAAAATAACCTTAACAAACTTATATTTTAATACAAATCATAAAAATATTAAAATAGATAATGTAAGGAATCCAAGATTAAGACGTGAAAGATTTGTTTTTGCAAGTTTATATGAATTTATTTACTAAAGTTTATCATAATAGTTTTTTCACAAAAAATGATGAATAACTACATTAAAATTAGTGAACTAAGTGAATTTCTAATTCCCCATTTTGAAAAAAGTTAATCTAGTTAAAGTTATATATTCTAGATCCACTGAATACTTCCAAATTTAATGAAATATGTGTTTGAGGATATATGAATGCTTTGACAGCACAACATAAGCAGTATTATTTGAGGAGCAGAGATGTACCGATCGATCCCATTCAGAAAAGAAAGGATCTGCAATCAAAGAATGACTCCTCAAACATTCAGAAGAAAGGGAAAGAGCCTACTGACCCGAGTTCTAGAAAAGTACCATCATCAAATATCATTGCAAATGAGAAGAACAATCAGCAAAATGTAGCAAAAGAGCAAGTAGAGAAGAAGGACATTACTCTCAAAGAGGTAGAAAAAGTTTCATCCTTTAATTTAGAAAGTGAAATTTCTAAATTAAAAGTGTCCATTCCTTTGACTGAGCTGGTAAAGAATAGAAATTATAAACACCATGTATCTAGAATTTTGCAAATAGACCCTTTTTCAGACATGGTAAATGTCGAAGATGATCATCCTGAACTCATTTTTGGTGCATTCGTAGAAGGTCAGCCTGAAGATAGTGAAGTTCCTCCCTTTTATCTGAGTCTTAGATTACAAGATTTGGGAATAAGAAAGCTAATCCAAGTAGCTCAATGATTACTATGAACTTCCAAATCTTTTCCAAGGATGAAATTATGCTTTTGATCCTGCAAAATAACTTAGATTAACCATTTAGCTCAATCCTACAACAAGAAACCATCAATATTAAATGTGGAAGTAGAAAGAAATAAAAACAGGAGATGCATTTGAATAAGAAGTTAAAAGAAGGAAAGAAAATGATACAATAGGGCTTTGAAGCTCGTAGGATAGCCAAGCCCAAGGAAACTCAGAGACCTAGGGAGGAGAACGATATTTAGAAGCTGAACATGACACCAATCTTCATTATTTTCATCAATACAAATACATCTCGCCAAGAAAATACAATGGAGCTGCAGAAATACAAGTTCTCTCCATAAGAACAATAATGAAAATATCTCCCTAGAGGCAAATTCAACTTGGTACTTATACGAAATTATTACGAATAATTCCCCATGAAGGAAGGAAGATTTCCCCACCAAAATCCCTTGATTAGTGGATCTAGTCCCCAATACTAAGAATCTCCATTAAATGGCACAAAACACATTCCTAGATTTTCTCAATCACTGGAGCTCCACAATCTGTGCCATAATTCCATAATATATTTTTGATTTATTAGTTAATAGAAATCTTCTTGTAGTAGGGATAAATTCCCTAAATTATCTCCTCCTCCAAATCTTCATAATCTGCCCAATATTCTCATAATATTCCACAAAAATAAATAATATTAGGCACAAATATCCAATTATTCATAAACCTTCCTAATGAATATATTAAAGTTAAAAATACATTATCTAATGCATAAAGAGAGGTCGAATGTGCTAAAGGATGGTCATAGGCCTTAAATTAATGTTTAATTTAGAGGTATGGGCCTTAATTTATGTCTAATTGAGAGGCTCATCAAGACTTATTGTATTTTCTTTTATAAAAATATTTATCATGATGCCCACATTTCTAAAAGCATTCATGAGTCTCCTAAACATGATACTCAAATTTATATGGAGCCATACCTTTCTTCTTTGCTGAAATCTACCACATTTTTTTTTCCCATGGCATAACTCTATATGGTCGTTTCTCTTTCATTTCCAACATTAAATCTGAATTCCTAGAGCCCCAATCAAATTTCTTCATCCTCTCTTCCTCTTGAAGAAGAATCTCTATTAATTCATCAAATGTAGGGGGCTTCTCTCTAGCTAAGCAAATTGAAATCAAATCCTGATAATATATTAATAAAACTTTTGACGTGATTTTTGCAAAACATCTACTAGAGACCTTTTCTTCAGTATCACCTAATTTTTCACTTAAATATTTAACATGAGAAATAAAATTGATTATATATTCATGTCATTCCATCTTGATAGACAACAACTAACCCTTTAGAAATAAAAGCTGATTTGGATTTTTGTTTCATACAATATTTTGAGCATGTTCCATGTCTCCTTGGATGTTTTGCAATCTCCGATAGAAGGAGTGATGTTATCTTTGACAGACATTCACTGTAATATATCTAACCTGCAAATATATGAAAATAAAAAGATATGCTCATAAATAAAAAGATAGAAATAGATAAATTGCAGACCTTTATTAATATTGAAACCCTTAAGGTATGGTAACACCATACAGCTACTCCTTAAGGAAGGAGAACACTCCACAAGCCATATGCCTATTCATAAAATAATCATTGACATCTCTCAACGAGGAGTCTCTAGCCTCTATATAGGCTTCACACATGCAATACCATGGTCATTACCATAGGTCTCTCAATACCACATATCTAATATCATGGGCTTATCACATTATTGCTAACTACTAGTGGTCCCTTACATGGTGCGGGTTAACCACTTTATTTATTAACTATGGTCCATCCCATTATTACATTATTCCCTTGGTACCTCCCTTTGTACCCCTCAATATCCCCCCTAGGTATACTACATTGCAGCCCCCTTAAACATGTTTCATCCCTGAAACATAAGAAGAACAAAAATAATAAGATCTACTCAAAGGAGTAGTCCACTTGTACCATGCACATGCATCTAGCCATCCAAGAGAAAGGTGAACCCTCGATGTAGTTGGTGTCTTGCTCACTTGAGATGGAAGTTGAACCTAGCAGTTCCTTTGTGTTGATATGCTTTAGTTGGTCATGCAGGGATTGTTAACCTTGTGACTGATTTGTTGCCATATTTTTAGTTGTTTTCTTGTTGGGTGATGTGGGTGGTCATATGCTAAATTTTTAACCAATGGTGTATCCTTCCTTAATTCACCACCTAATGGAGCCTGATGGGTATCTAGTACCTGTTGTGACTCCTGCTATTGTTTCTTATCTTCCAGTATTACTTCAACCACAGATTCCTCATCTGATGTGTCAGTCCATGGAACATCTTCTGCTTCAACCTCCTTAGACTCTACCTATTTGTTGATAGAAATATCTTGTAATGCAATTTTCTTCTTTTTATACCAAAGCTTCAGGAATTTCTTCTGCACATTAATATTGATAGTACCAATAGAATCCATCCAAGGGTATCCCAAAACAACATCCACATTAGCCATATCTGAAGCATAAAAATCATAATGCAATACAAACTTGTCCATAGAAATCTTCAAATCTTTATACACTTGAACATACTCATTATCAACTTGTGTGTTTTTTTATGTTTTTTTGTTGAAACTTGCAATTTTTTTGCCAAATTAACATTTATAAGATTTATCTTGCAGTTACCATTTATAGAAACAATGATCTTCTCCTTTTGTATACATCCATGAACCTGTAATAAGGAGATACCAATAGAAAATAACCCCACATGTTTCTCATTATCTTGGTTTCCGGCATGAGACCATTTGTCTAAGAATAATTTTTCAAATTCTTCATCGGGCAAGTTTGACCACTTCTTTCTGTTAAGTGATTCCCACCATGTGGCCGCATTATCTTAAAATTAGCCACTACAAAACCTTTCGAATGGTTTGGCCATAATGACTTTTGTCTTTTTATGAATTCTAGAATAGTATGACCATTATCGTTCTCTGTAAAAACAAATCACTTGGTGAAAATTTGAAATGGCAACAGTCCAGTCAATATTGCTTAGGATCCTTATTATCACCTATTTTTAGAAATGGAACAGTCATTCTGCATCTTCTCATGTGATAGAAATCCTGATCTAGGCACTGTATTTTCATATTTACGTTGTGATTGTCCTGTCATCAGAAAAATTTCTGAAAAGAGAGATGATTTTCAAGCAACAATATCGCCCTCATTTGGACTCCGATTTGACAAAAAAAAAAATTCAACTTGGTTAATTTTCAAGAGGATTGGATATCTATAATTAGTTTCTCAAAATTTCCCACAAAATGACAAAAATTAACAGGAAATCATTTGTCCATAAATTTTCGTCAAACAAATTTTGCAACACGGTTGATTTGTAAATCAACGATACCTCCCTCATCGAGACTCCAATTCAATAGATCCTTTTTTGAATTTGAGTAGTTGTTTGCAAAGATTCCAGATATACAATTTGTTTCTATAAATTTTGCACCAGAAGTTTTAGATCTGATCTACAAACTTGCTTCCAAAAAACATTGTTGCAAAAATAAAAACAAATATCTCTCTGCTTGCCTAAGAAAGTGCTCTGATAGCACTTGGAATAGATCTAATATGAAAATATATGAAAATAGAAAGGTATGCCCAAGAATAAAAAGATAGAAATAGATAAATTGCAGATCTTTATTAATATCGAAACCCTTCAAGTAGGGTAATACCATACAACTACTCCTTAAGGAAGAAGAACGCTCCAAAAACCATATGTTTTTCCATACAATAATCCTTGACATCTCTCAATGGGGAGTCTCTAGCCTATATATAAGATTCACACATACAATACCATGGGTCATTACCATGGGTCTCTTAATACCATATATCTAATACCATGGGCTTATCACATTATTGCTAACTATTAGTAGTCCCTTACATGGTGTGGGTTAACCCCTTTATTTATTAACTATGGCCCATCTCATTATGACATTATTCCCTTGGGTACCAACCTTTGTACCGTATAAGATCCCTCACTAGGTATACTACATTTATTGATCAAACCCTTGAGTTAGGGAAACACCATACAACTACTCATTAAGGAAGGAGAACACTCCACAATCCTTATGCTTGCCAATACAATAATTCTTGACATCCCTCAATGGGGAGTCTCTAGCCTCTATATAGGCTTCACAAATATAATACCATGAGTATCTCAATATCATATATTTAATACCATGGGCTTATCACATTATTTCTAACTACTAGTAGTCCCTTACATGGTGTGGGTTAACCACTTTATTTATTAACTATGGCTCATCCCATTATTACATTATTCCCTTGGGTACCTCTCTCTGTACTGCATAATATCCCCCCTAAGTATACTACATTCACAACAACACATTCACAACAATTCCTTCACTTTCAACTTACATTTCTCCATATGTGAGATAACATCAATAGTGGATTTGGCTTCATTGTCATTCACTATGGTCCACAAATTATATGCATCGAGCACTATTAGTATTTTAAATTTCCCATTAGCATAATTTTTATCATCAATATTCGTGGATTCTTTCAGATATGTGTCAGCCAAGGAATTTGACATTATTAAATAATGAAGTTGAAGGAAACAATTTTACAATACATATTTTAAAAAGAAACAATCCACTTCCAATAGCAATTATATATTTCAATATCGAATTACTCTTTTTTCCGAAGCTTGTGGCTTAATACCAACGGATGAACAAAACCAATAGTGGAATAATAAAACTCATAGATAATTAATATTTATGAAATCCTCCACTTTCCTCCTTACACACACTTTTATTAAAATGATTAAATATTAATTTAAAAAAATAATATTTAAACCACTTTACTTTAGTCAACTCCTTTTGAGAATAATACCAATATTCATAGAACTCAATTGCCCCTTTTTTAATAATAAAAGTTTCACTTTATCAAATTATCGACTACGAGAAGGTAATGGAATGTTACCTACTTTAATCACTCAAACACACTAATCAATCAAAAAAACTACATCTTTATCCTACCGTCCACGCCAAATTCTATAGCAACCAAGTATCAACATTCTATAGCAACCAAGTATCAACTCTTTCAGGAAAAGGCAAGCATCAACTCTTTTGAGAAAAGGCAGTGATTATACATGTGCTCTTCTAGAAAATGTTCCTCTAAGCAGTCTCAATAATTTAAAACAATTGGACAACGATCCTCCTCAAGTGATTCCATGTTTTTCTCCAAGCACTACTCCACTCACAGAGATACTTTAGTAATTGGCTTATGTAGCGAGATCTCATAAAGTTAGATAACACATAAAACTACTCGTTTCTCCCTCACAATGCCCTTTCGACGATGGCTCACATCCTATACAACTCTTACACAACATATTGCCCACATATCTAGCACTCTCACCTCACACTCTGATACCAAGTTAGAATATCAGAGATAAAACACACAAGGGACTTAATAGGCACAATATGAAACCACACTTTATTGATGATCAAAATGTTTTTACAACCATCCAATTTATAGGCACACATGATCCTTCTCTCGGACATTCTAAATCCAAAAGATCCAGAAAATAACAACTCAAGAACCTTATCAACTTGAAAAATTCTTCCACCTTCCCATTCCTACATTATTCTAACACATTGTTCCTTTGCACTACAAGAGAAATTTGTTATTATTGTCTTTTAGCGAGTGTCTCAAATTATAGTCTCTAAAAATTATCTCTACAAAGAAAATGAAGAACACAAGTATTATTGTCTATCTAGAGACAATAATTTTTTTTATTTCAGAAACCAATTACATAATGTGAATCTTTTTATTTCTTCATTGAGTAATTCATGTTAGGGCGCGATGGAGTTGAACCACCAACGTCGTGCATGCAATGCAGGTGCTCTTCCATTAAGCCAGCACCGTTTAAAAAAATGTGTTAAATCATCCAACACATTTTTCTATAATGGTTTAATACACTTTATGCTAGGTCGAGAGGTTCCACTCTTCCTATGGTCATCATGACCATAAAAACACCAATATCTATGAATTTACAAAGAAATATATGCACTGATCAAAACCATAGGTAGGAAATGCATTTCCATAATGACCATAAAAACTACTAACACTGATGTAATGAAATTTAAAAGATAAACTTACAATATTTAATCAAGATAGCCATGAACTCTTGGTTTATATGGATTTCCTTCTACCTTTCTCCATCTTGCTTCAACACGAAACCTTGTAGGACATTCAACATTGGAAAACTCTTCATTCACAATCTCCTCAACTATGGAGAATGGAATTTGACAAACATGATCAACATTTTGGGACAAACCCTCCACTTTATACCAAGTAAGGTAAGATGAAGAGGACTCTGTAGTGGATGGCTCTTACACAAGGAGTTTCAGAATATCATCTCATCTTTCCATATGCATATAAAATATCATTACATTAAGAACAAAGACTAGTCAAAAGCTCGTTGACACAAGATACCATTAACTTCTTGCACAATGACAACACTAAGACTAAACCACAATAGTGATAGAGTGTCACATCTCCATACATATTATAAATAAAAATTATTTCTGAAAGAGAAAAATTGAAATACAATCTCGCAAAAATCGTATAGTAGAAATATTTCTTGATGGTCAGATATTGGAGACAAACAATAATAGAAAACATCTATGTACAATAAAGAGCTCTCCACTAAAAATAGGTCCTATTAAAACACATAAGATGTTAAGAGTCAGGGTTTTCATCAAAAGAGCTATATGACACTTGATAATCATTGTTTTATCTTCAAGTATGGTTTTTATTGCAAATACTCTTGTTTACCAAGCTAGAGTTGTGAGCATTTTTAGTGTGAATGGAAACATGCAAACAACATCATCATGTGCAAAACAATGCACTCTAAAGGGATAATAAAAAACTATGGAAACTATGGAATTATACAAAGATTTTTTGCAGTGGCATGATCCAAATTATCCATAGTTTCGTGTTCATTCTGTTGACATTTGAAACCCCAAAGGGGGTAAATCATCATGACTAAATTAGATAGAATATGAATGAAAGAAACCTTATTGAGAGAAGAGTCTTTCGACCTAGGTATAAATAAACCTAGACCCCTAATTTTTTGAATTCGTCGAGTCTTGTTCTTTATTTTTTATTTTTTTTTATAATGTTTATAAAAAATTAATTAATTAATTTAATTAGTTTATTATTCCTTATTTTTTATAGGTAGATCCAATTATTTTATTGATATACTTTTCAATAAATAATTAATTTTATTTATTTTATTATTCTTTTTATGTTTTATTTTTTTATTAATTTAAATTTATATTAAGATTAATTAATTAATTTAATTTTAATTATTCTTCCTTAATTCTTTTCTATTTATTTATTTATGTTATTTACCATTTTCATTGTTTACATTTAGCCTTATTATTCTAATTAATTCATTAATTAATTAATTAATTATAATTTATTTTATTTATTATTAATCATTTAATTTGTTATTTTTATTGTTTTAGTTAATAAATTGACTAATTTTATTTTTTTTATTTTTTATTAAATTATTTAAAATTATTAATTAAATTTTATTAATTATTATTGATTAATTAATCTAATTAATTTTAATTAAATTAATTAGCAATATTTATAATATTTCTATTGTTTTTTTTTTTTTGTTTAATTAATTATTTAAAATAATTGATTAATTAAAATTTTTAAATTTTACCATATTCCTTATTTATTTATTTATTTATTTTATTCTTGTTATTTACCATTTTTCATTGTTTAACCTATTATGCCCTTAATTGGACTCATGGTAAGGTAGAACTAGAGAAGTTTTTCAATCATCTTAACTCTATATCCTCCCAAATCAAATTTACTATGGAGCTTGAAGAGAATGGTAAGATCCCCTTTCTAGATGTTCTCATCAGTAGAAAAGAGGATGGTACTTTGGACACAAGGTCTATAGAAAGAAAACTCATACTGATAGCTATCTTCATGCTCACTCTTACCATCATCCTTCCCAAAAATCTAGAGTCTTAAACACCCTAGCTCTTAGGGCTTTCACGATTTCTGACCCTGATCACCTAAAAGAAGAGATTGACCACTTAACCTCTATCGTCAAAAACCTTGGATACAAGGAGTGGAGTATCAAGAAAGCTATAAGAAGAGCTCATGATAAGGTCCTCTGTAAGCATCCTCATGAAGACAAGAAATAAAATTATGGGAAAGTTTACCTTCCATTCATCCAAGGGATTATAGATAAGATTGCAAAAATTTTAAGGAAGAATAAGATAAACACTCAATTTACAGCATGTGGAACTATAAGACAAATGATGAGGTCAGTTAAGGATAACATTGAACGTCAACAACTCAAGGGTGTGTACAAGATTGATTGCTCTTGTGGCAAGAGTTATATTGGGGAAAGAGGTGAGTCTCTGAAAATAAGACTAAAAGAGCACGCAGGCTGATATAAAGAACGAGAGATCCCGTACATGAGCCATTGCAGAACACTCGTCCAAAACTAAACATCATGTGTGTTTGGAAGACGCTAAAATAATTGCAAGAGAGGATAATTATCATAAAAGAAAAATCAGAGATTGCATCAAAATTATGAAATTTCCTCAGAACCTTAACAGGGACAATGGGAGTGAAATTAGTGGAAATTTGCTTCCCCTAATGAGACAAATAAACCCCTCCAGGCCTTTGGAAGCATTTGAAGCATAGGATCATGGGTTTTCATATTAATAAATTTAATTAAAAAAAATTAATTAAATTTAATTAGATTAATTAAATCAAATTAATTAATTTAATTTA
>APFE031511087.1:28454-46302 GCA_000404065.3 Pinus taeda
AAATAAAATTACTTAAGATACTATTTCATGTACCTAATTTTACTAATTTCTAGAAATAGAATATTATATTATTAATTTTAATTATAAAAATAATAATAATATTAAATTTATTAATATAAGTTGGCTGGGTCCTAGGGTCAAAAATAGCATGCTAGGGGCCAGATCTGTTTCTTCAACTTGTCTTGACGATGAACCACACTAGTTGGTTCGAAATGCGTTGACAAATGTCAACAATTGTTTTACCAACGAGAAAGACAAATCACTAGTAATAACTGAGACTGCAAAGAGACGAAGAACCCGAGATAGAAAAATGATGAGTGCAGCGACTGTGCTGACAAAATATATAGAACTAATTACATGATATTAGCAATGAAGCTTGGTAGTTTCTTTATAATAGAATCAACGAGGGGAATTAGAAGTGTATGATGCTTACTCCTCCATTCGCCATAACAATGACCATCACAGCTGCGGCTTCCATAACCCATGATAAGGGGTTCCACATAAAAATAAAACCCAAAAACTTGAGAAATTTGCTTTCCTACGCACCCAAAGGACGTCATGGAGTTAAATTTAATCAATTCTTGATAATGTTCAAGTACTCCGCATAAACCCCAAGTGCATGAACCTCTTGGCATAAGCTATGAGAAAGGATCCCTCATCGAAAGCCTAGGCAATATACTTTCCTGTAGCCTAAAGATTTGATGTTGCAGTATAAGCCCGACCAAGCTAAGAAAACATATTTATTTTAAAGAACGATATAAGCCATGGAAATTACAATGTGCCTGTTCATATCTCTAACCGTGAAAGAAATCGCTTCACAGTAGAACCAAAGAATTTTCTTTACTCTACATACCTCAAGGCTCAAACAGCCTTAGAAATTCAATTCCCTGTAGATCTCAAATCCCAACTCAACTCCGAAACTGAGCTCAAAATTAGAAATATGTCGAAGCTACCCTTACCTTTTTCTCTTTGAGCTTGTTGTATCCAAATATAGTGAGTCTCTCCTACGCAGCTTGGTTGCTCAAACCCTCCCTGCTGCATCTTAGATTCTCAAAAACCTCCTCGATGGGAATATTTTCCTGCATTAACAAACCTCACAAAATCAATCTCAAAGCTCCATAGAAACACCTGGTAAAAGACTCAAAAGGCATTCAAGTCCTCCTTACCAAATCCACAGCTTCTTTGTAAATGGCTTCCAGAGTCGCAGCATTGTTACCTATTTCCGCAAATCAGGTTTACTCACCGCCCCGGCGCCCACAAGTCGCAACTCTCTGCTCCTCTGCTCTCTCTGCTATGCTCCTTTGCTCCTCGAACTTACTCAGACAAACCATTTACATACCACCGTCGACGCCCCTGCATACCTCAACGATCTCCAAACATCTGGCCCAGTTGAACCATATGCAAACATCTATCGTGCATGCAGGACACTCAGAACACGTACCAAAATCTTAGGACAAACTACCCTGTGCTTAAAATGTTCAGCTCCGAATGTCTTGAAGCCTGTGAAGCCGGCAATAAGACCCTCAACTTTGTTGCCCAATCAGAAATTAGATAATAACTTTTATATTATTTGTTAATATGAAAATTTTGGTTAAAATCGTGATGCACATCAACACTCTTGGTCAAACACAAGATTAATACCTCGTCAACGCCCGATCGAACGCTAATAGTCCCAGACAGGGACTAATAACTTAAAACCTAAGTAAATTCTGTTCCTCATGTTAAAGGTTGCAAATCCTATGTTTTTGCCATCCCTTCCCTCTAATGATTGTGGGCATGTCGAGTCCCCAATTCCCAATCGAGCAAGGGAAATGAGGATGAGCGTTGGTCCCTCATCCATAATTCCGACTCCATCCATGTCAGTTTATGAGAAATAGAAACTAATTACATTCTGCATTGATCGAATCGAATTTAGTCATATTTTTCACCGAACCAAATCTAATTGCCGAATATTCGAATTTTTCAGCTTGATTCGGCTAAATTTAGTAACTATGGTTCACACCATATCATAGCGGGAAAGAAAAACTTCTAGTCACATCTCCTCCTTCCTCATATGCCCTTGGGTTAATTTATAAAAGATGTGCTCTCCTCCTTCCTCATATGCCCTTGGGTTGATTTATAAAAGATGTGCTTTTTCTTCTCTCCTTCGAAATCTATTTTACTCAGATAAAACATAAACATTGAAATACCGTAGTTATCATTTATGTACTTTCTTTAAATATTCAAATTAATTGTAAAAGCAACTGAGTCATCGTTATTTGAAGTTTTTAAATTTCCATATTTATTGTACCAATAACACTAAATTTATGTCAATAATGGTTTAGAATAAATAGATGTTTGTAAAATACTCAAACATCATCATAATGATTACGAGTATAAATATCAACGAAGCTTACATATTTTTTCGAAAGCTGTACTATGATATCCAAGATGATCACACTTTAAATAAATTTAATGTAATGTTGATGAATATATATATATAAAAAGAGTATTATGTAATTTTTATTCATTATTTAGAGGTATTGAAATGGATTCAGGAAAAAGAATATGTTAGAAAAGCACAATGGTGTAGACGTTTTTGTCTGCACCTCATATGTCATATATAATAATTTTTTTTTAATTCATAGGTCATATATAATCATTTTTTTTAATTTTTATATAGATAAAGTTGGGATTGTTAAAAGCTATAGCTATCGGTTTTTATTTAAATAAGGTTTTAACTATGGAAATTTATTTTCATTTTATTATGGATATTTTTATTTTATAACATTATATATCTTATCATTACCATGTATAAAAAAACCATATTTTTGTGTTAATATAATAATTTTATTAATTAATTTAATTTAATAAAAAAAATATAACTGTTTTATAAATTAAAATTAACAACTAACTTATTTTAAAATATTTCATCTTACCATTTAATTAAAAAATTATAATAATTAAATTAAAATTATAAAAACACTATTCCCAAATACAAAAATTCTTCTTTCCTGAACCTGATTCACTAAACTTTGTAAATTACACTTTGAACACTATTTCTATATCCAAATTATCACACCTCGTTTTAACTTATGAATAAAAGGGATGAACATAATAAGCGAAATGTGCGCAAAGTCTACCATTAACGACAGAAAATCCTATGCCTAACTTTCGCGTAACAAAAATATGTGGGATATATGACAATTATCGGGACCCATATCACACTCTAACGATGATTATACACTATAGAGGCCTAACTTTATACATTATCATTCGCCGATTGGTGGACATTAATATTTAAATTGAATTAAATTAAGATGTGGTAAATGCTCTAAGGATAATCAAATCCAAAGCAGTTTTATATATTGTTGATCATCATATGTACTTTTACTGTACGCTTGTATCAGGAAAGGAATGCTATTTCTGATCTCTACAAAATGATTCAGGTTACTTTATGGCATCATTTCTTTATTTTTCTTGCAGACCAATAAGATAGATATTGGTGTCAAGTTTTCATTTTTAGGTGAGAATGTTTCTTGCTGAAGACGCCCCATTGCAGTCTGGACTCGCTGACCAAGACCATCCACAGGCAAAACAATCTCGGTTGTGGCATGCATATGGCTCTGGATTTGAAGGTAATCAGTTGCAGGGCGTTGGAAACAATTATACAAAGCAGAATATACAGGAAGATTCCATTTTACCTGTGACAACCTTGTGTTGCCCCCCTCGGGTATGTAAACATAATTTCTTACTCTTATATGGGGATCTGGAACTATCACTCATATGTTCTGTTATGCAGCAATAAATGGTTAATCATGTGTGGGATAAATTTTAAAACATTCAAAATGCATAAAACATATTAAACAATGCCAATTATGAAGATTTCTGGATGTATATCAAGTATATTTTATACAGGAATATGTATGCCAGAATTACAGTTACCTGGTAGATTGCAAACCCCTCTAGCTCCATTTCTGGATTCAATACCTCATATTTGCAGCCATACTAGATTCAGAATCATTACCTCTAACTTCCATTCTCGAGGTAGTTCTAACTACAAGAGGCCTCATGACCAAATCTCTATTACAAGGTCAGTCAGGCAATGCAGACGCTATAGCACCCAACTTATTGTCAACGGGAATATTATTACCAACTTCTTCTTTCTTTTGGGTGTTGGAGATCTACTAATTGATGGCATTTTCGGTTAAAGCTTTCTTCTTGGTACTCTTCAAATCCTCACCCATTTTTTTGTTAGGTTATGTAGTTCTTGATCATATCATCTTTAAAGCCTTCTTTTCTTCTCTTGCTCTCTTCAGGCTTTTTTTAGGACCTGGAGCTGTTTCTGGAACTACTGATGTTTCCATTTGTTTTTGTTCTACTGCAGTTATCCCGGAGATGCTTTGGAACTCCCAATATTCACTTTACATTATCATTCCCTGATTGGTGGACATTAATATTTAAATTGAATTAAATTAAGATGTGGTAAATGCTCTATGGTAATAAAATCCAAAGCAATTCTATATATTGTTGATCATCATATTTACTTTTACAGTACACTTGTATCAAGAAGGGAATGCTACTTGTGATCTCTACAAAATGATTCAGGTTCCTTTATCGCATCATCTCTCTATTTTTTTTGCAGACCAATAAGATAGATATTGGTGTCAAGTTTTCATTTTCAGGTGAGACTGTTTCTTGCTGAAGATGCCCCATTGCAGTCTGGACTCGCTGACCAAGACCATCTACAGGCAAAACAATCTCGGTTGTGGCATGCATATGGCTCTGGATTTGAAGGTAATTAGTTGCAGGGTGTTGGAAACAATTATACAAAGCAGAATATACAGGAAGATTCCATTGTACCTATGACAAACTTGTGTTGCCCCCCTAGGGTATGCAAACATAATTTCTTGCTCTTATATGGGATCTGGAACTATCAGCCATATGTTCTGTTATGCAGCAATAAATGGTTAATCATGTGTGGGATAAATTTTAAAACATTCAAAATGCATAAAGCAGATTAAAACAATGCCAATTATGAAGATTTCTGGATGTATATCAATAATATTTTATAGTGATGTGAACCATCTTTAGTTTCAACTCCTAATGCATGAACAATATAAAATAGCAAATATACTGAGAGAAAAGTCTAGCATTCGTAGCAAAGAGGTAACAAGAAGGTGGATGATGATATAAGCATCAATTTTCATTAAAGCTCTGAGCTTCGCTGGCTTGGAGAGTAAATTGAAAAAGTTTCTCATCTCTGTGAAATACCGTTATTACACCTTAAAATAGATTTAACAATGCCACATTAAAAATGCTCTAAACAAAGCCTATGCTCGAAAAAGCTAAAACCTCTCTGACACAGGTAGGCAGGCAGTGCAGGCTTCCCTAGTGACAATGAAAAACACAAGTGCCTAGTAAACATACAGTGCCCTGTGTTTCCCAAGTCTAGAATCAAACATAGGTACCTAAAAAACAGAGAGTTATAGCTCTGTGTTTCTCTTGCCCTATATCAAAAACATCATCTACCAACTTCAATCGATTTGCCAAGTAGTTAACTGTAAATTATAAAATCATAAAAACAGAAACAGAAAATCATTCTGTAAATTTGAAACCAGAGTTATTAAACACTTTGATTACGAGAAAAGGCTGTTCCAGTGTAAATAGATATAAGTAAAGATAGATATTTATGCCATTCATGCGCAGGATCAAACCTACTCTTCATATTTTGTTATTTACGTACCAGTGTATGTAATTATTTAGGTTTCTATTCAACTGAAAAGATGTTCGATTGTGTTTTTTGATCTATATAAAATTTCCTTTATTTAATGAAAGATAAAAAGCTGGGATGATATAACGGACTGAATGAAAATGCCACATTTCTTTTAACTAGTGAAATACAACATAATGCGTTGTTATTGTGGCCTGTCACTACAGAATGTAGGTCTAAATATGTTAACGATAAATATGCAATTCAATGCCAAAATACTCTTAATTTATACCTTAACCTGTTAGTGAATCCTGATTCTTGGTGTATACACGGTGGATGATGAACAATAGAGAGTCTATTCTCGCTGTGCGTTTGGAAATAGAACCATGAAAGAAACAGCATAGTCACTGCATTGGTGCTTTGAGGAATCAGATTAAATTAATACATTATGTAGTTTATTTCAGTATAGGTAAAGAAGCATCTGAGACAATAAAGCTTATGTAGTCACCAGTACCACTAATACTAGAACAAAATTGGTCCAAAAACCATGGACAGGAACAATACAAAGAAACACAAGCATGGCATTTGCGCTTGACAAATCAGATTAAATTATTACATCGTATTGTTTATTTCAATATCGGTAAAAGAGGAATCCGAGACACAGTACACCCCTTGTAGCCACAGCTGATACTATAAACAAAATTGGTCCGAAAACCTTGTACATATTATTTGATCTTTGAAGTGATTGCACAGATATGCTAGAACTACTAAACACAGTGAAGCATAATGCTTATCACGTTGGGAAAAAATGTGTTAACTACTGAATTAGCTACCCATCCAATCATATCAGGTATAATATTTTGGCAATATATATGATATGAGTTTACAGGATTGCATTCCTCTACCAACTGTGACAATAAGTTGGGTGCTATAGCGTCTGCACTGCCTGACTGACCTTGTAATAGAGATTTGGTCATGAGGCCTCTTGTAGTTAGAACTACCTCGAGAATGGAAGTTAGAGGTAATGATTCCGAATCTAGTATAGCTGCAAATAAGAGGTATTGAATCCAGAAATGGAGCTAGAGGGATTTGCAATCTACCAAGTAACTGTAATTCTGGCATAAATATTCCTGTATAAAATATACTTGATATACATCCAGAAATCTTCATAATTGGCATTGTTTTAATCTACTTTATGCATTTTGAATGTTTTAAAATTTATCCCACACATTAACCATTTATTGCTGCATAACAGAACATATGAGTGATAGTTCCAGATCCCATATAAGAGCAAGAAATTATGTTTGCATACCCTAGAGGGGTAACACAAGGTTTTCACAGGTACAATGAAATCTTCCTGTATATTCTGCTTTGTATAATTGTTTCCAATGCCCTGCAACTGATTACCTTCAAATCTAGTGCCATATGCATGCCACAATTGAGATTGTTTTGCCTGTAGATGGTCTTGGTCAGCGAGTCCAGACTGCAATGGGGCGTCTTCAGCAAGAAACAGTCTCACCTGAAAATGAAAACTTGACACCAATATCTATCTTATTAGTTTGCAAGGAAAATAAAGAGATGATGCCATAAAGGAACCTGAATCATTTTGTAGAGATCAGAAATATCATTCCCTTCTTGATACAAGTGTACAGTAAAAGTACATATGATGATCAACAATATATAGAATTGCTTTGGATTTGATTATCCTTAGAGAATTTACCACATCTTAATTTAATTCAATTTAAATATTAATGTCCACCAATCGGGGAATGATAATGTATAAAGTGAACATTGGGAGTTCCAAAGCATCGCTGGGAGAACTGCAGTAGAACAAAAACAAATGGAAACAGCAGTAGTTCCAGAAACAGCACCAGGTCCTAAAAGAAAGCCTGAAGAGAGCAAGAGAAGAAAAGAAGGCTTTAAAGATGATATGATCAAGAACTACATAACCTAACAAAAAAATGGGTGAGGATTTGAAGAGTATTTGAAGAGTACCATGAAGAAAGCTTTAACCAAAAATGCCATCAATTAGGACACTGAGCAGCCACAGCTTTTGATTCCAATGTCTAGCACCATTCATACAATTTTCACCACATCGTGACAATTTTTGAAAAGCTCTCTCAAAATCTCCACACTCCCTCCCCTAGCAGCAGCATGAACAGCCCTGCTCATCATTTCAAATGAAGGGGAAGACTCATATACTGCTGCATCGTCCTCCTGATCGCATCCAAGTGCATCCAAGACACTTGATATCATGGGCAAGCCCAAGGATTTCCCTGAATATTTCAGCATTTTTACTTCTGGCAGCCGCATACAACATGTCAGAATCTCCATACTCTCCTTCTCCCAACACCAACAATGGCTTCCTCTTCAACAGACACCTTGCCAACTCAACATCCCCTGCAGCAGCAGCAGCGTAGAGCAACCACCCACCATACCTGCATCAATGAGGTTGTTCCCATCACTTGTTTCACACTCACCCATAAGTTCCCTAGCCACAAGGCCTCGGCATCAATGGGGGTGGCCTTATCCTCCCACGCAACTTCAAGCCTTCTGATTCTTCTTAGTGATGTGGGCATGATAAGAAGATTTCCATCTAAACTAAGCAATTCTCTCACAACGTCAAAGTATCCATTGGTTGTTGCCCAATCTAAAGGTGTTGCAAACCACCAGTGTTGTGCAGTGGTCTCCCATCTCATAGGACACTGAGCAGCCACAACTTTTGATTCCAATGTCAAGCACCATTCATACAATTTTCACCCAAAGATCCACAATAATTTCTTTTTTGAGATGGAAGCTGCTGTAATTGGGCAATGATGGAACTAAATCTCATCTCATTGACATTGCTTATCATGGCAATTATGGAGTGTACTATTCTATCTAGTTCTGCAATTTTTTTTTCTCAAAAAGCTGGTATAGCATGCAGATACAGACAGACCCAACATCGTATAGAGGTTGGGTTAAACCTATTATCCTACTTTTTAACACGTATATGTTGGGTCAAAGGTGGTGGGTGCTGTTACTTTACTCTTCATAAACTATGAACCAAAAAGTTTAAAGCAATGAAGAAGTGGCAGATGCAAGACCAGTCGTGTCAAAAGTGGTTGATGGAAAGAAATGGGATTGTCAACCAGAAGAATTGTATCAGATTTGAAAGAGCTAACCATAGAAATTTAGTAGTGGATGGGTTGGTATTGGGCAGATGATGGCTAGTGGGTATGGGGGGGGGCAAACAAACCACCCATCTAGGCGAAGCCTGCTCAGATATCATCACAACCAAAGGAAGGATTGATGGTGTGGTGTTAATTAATATAAAGATTCAATCTGGTTTCAAGAAGTTATTCATTTGGTGTACTAATTTTCTCCCAGCAATCCCGGGTTATCTGCGGACTTGGAAAATCTGCTCAAAGGATCATTTCAAATAATTCATTAGGAAATTTTATTTTATTTTTTCCGAAAAGGTTTAAAACTTAGCAAAAAAATCTCAATGTGATGAATTTGGAAAATAAAATTCAGAATCAATTCATTACAAATTGCATGTAGATCCCGTGAAGAAATGAAAAGAGAAAGATAGCAGAGAGGATATCACATGGCGGGCATTAAAACGGGAAAACACCTTTTCATAAAAAGAATATGGTCTCATCTGTTGTAAATATTCCTGAAAATCTCCGCAGTTATAACTCGAACCGTCACGTTCTCTGCGGCGTTCAGCGCCTTCACGAACGAGGTCATCTGGCTGATTGTCATTTCTTTTTTCTTTGCGCGAGGCTTTGTGAAGACAGGGTTAGGTGATCGAATCGCCACATAGCCTGGTATGCATTCATTTTCCAAATACGTCTCAATTTTCTATTTTAAGTCTTAGGGGAATGGGTCTGTGGGGATACATTGGGGATTCTCATGTTCTTTCCAACTACAGAAACTGAATCAAACACCACAGAAACTGAATCAAACGCTTGTTGTTGTTTCAGTTTTGCTTTTGATCTTAATGAGTTTCATTATGGCGTTTTCAATCATAGGAATGAAATTTTAAAATTCTCATGATTGTTTCATTATGGCGTTTTCAATCATAGGAATGAAACTTTAAGAATCCCATGATTGTTTCAGAAATATCACTGTTGTTTATATTCTGTGTGTTGATTTCTTCCCTGCAAATTTGAATCTGTTGTAAATATTTCTGAAAATTTCCGCAGTTAAGCTTCGTTCTTAATAAGTTCAGTTATATTTCTTTCCATCACAGAAGAGGCTCTTTTGAAACAGTTGCAATGTAAGTTTAATCTCAATTACCTTTGACGCTTCGTTCCATTTTGTTGCTTTCAATCAAAGAAGAGATTTAAAAGACTCGACATTTTGTTTAAAATTATTTTGGAATAGGCTCTTTTGAAATAGTTGCAATTTAAGTTTTATTTCAATTACTTTTGAGGCTTTGTTTTTAATGAGTTTTGTTATGTTGTTTTCAATCACAGAAGAGATTTAAAACACTCGAGGTTTTTGTTTAAAATTATCAGACGTTTTTGTTTAAAATTATTTTTATTTTATTGAGCTTAATTATAGTGTTTTCAATCACATAAATGAAATCTTAAAATCCCCATGCTTTTGGTTAAATTTTGATTTTATCTCAATGAACTTAATTATGTTGCGAGATATGGAATTCTAGGAACTCTAGGCTTTTGATTGATTTGATTTTGACCCTAATGAGCTCAGGTATGACATTTTCAATCATAGAAACAAAATCTTGAAAACACATTGTTTTTTATTAGATTTTGATAAAATTGCAATCTGAGGTTTATTTCAATTACCTTAGGACACTTCGATCATAATGAGCTCCATGCTTTCTTTCAATGACATAGAAGAAAACTCAAAATCCTTATGCTTTTGAGTCATTTTTGGTGAAAAGCCATATTTAAATAATTTTTTATTAAACACAATATTTGATTATGGAAGAATAGGCTTTTTGTTTTGTTTCAATCACGATTCCAAGTTTGTTTAATAAAATCCCCATGCTTTTGGTTAAATTTTGATTTTATCTCAATGAACTTAATTATGTTGCCAAATATGGAATCCTAGGAACTCTAGGCTTTTGATTGATTTGATTTTGACCGTGATGAGCTCAGGTATGACATTTTCAATCATAGAAACAAAATTTTGAAAACACATTGTTTTTATTAGATTTTGATAAAATTGCAATTAGAGGTTTATTTCAATTACCTTAGGACACTTCGATCATAATGAGCTCCATGCTTTCTTTCAATGACAGAGAAGAAAACTCAAAATCCTAATGCTTTTGAGTCATTTTTGGTGAAAAGCCATATTTAAATATTTTTTATTAAACACAATATTTGATTCTCGGAGAATATGCTTTTTGTTTTGTTTCAATCACAATTCCAGGTTTGTTTCAATTATAGCTTTGACCTTAAGGCAGTTTCAATGACAGGAATGTTACACATGGAGATATAAAACAAAAATGGGTAATATTTGTATTAGAAAAAAGCCATAGCTGAGTTGGGCAGCTTAGCGCAATACAAAAAAAAGAAGTTGTTAACAAAAACCACCATATCTATGTAGTTGTATGTGTTGGGGATGCTTTTGATTTAATTTTGATTTTGATTTTAATGAGCTTTATTATGGTGTTTTCTATCACAGCAACGAAACCTTAACATCCTCATGCTTTTGATTTTGATCTAATTAACTTAATTATAGCATTTTCAATAACAAAAACCAAATCTTATGTTTGATTAAAGTATGTTTTTGACCTTAATGAGCTTAGTTATACCATTTGCAATCACAAAAATAGAATCTCAAAACCCCACTTTTGATTAGATTTTGATTTTGATCTTATGGAGCTTAATTATGGCGTTTCTAATCATAGAAACAAAATGTTTTTCTATTAAATTTTGATTTTGTTTGTAACAATGTTAATTATGGCATTTTCAATCAAAGAAACGAAACCTTAAGAACCCCACGCTTTTGATCAAGCTTTGATTTTCATTCCAATGAGCTTAATTATGGCATTTCCAACCACAGAAATGGAATCAAACGCATGTTGTTGTTTCAGTTTTGATTTTGATCTTAATGAAGTTGTTTCAGTTTTGATTTTGATCTTAATGAAGCTCATTAAGATCAAAATCAAAACTGAAACAACAACATGCGTTTGATTCCGTTTCTGTGGTTGGAAATGCCATAATTAAGCTCATTGGAATGAAAATCAAAGCTTGATCAAAAGCGTGGGGTTCTTAGCCCTATTTAGAAGTTAAAGTACATTGTGAACGAGAAGTCAAGAATTTGGAGGCTATATACCCACACCCATCTTCTATTCCACCAAGGTAGCTACATTTTTTTTTATGTTTTTAGGCCTTTTATGTTTGTGGTTGGATAGCTATGGAATAAGCTTTTTAAAAGTAAGCTTTAAATTATTTTAATCTGCCAAACACCCAGTTAGTTCATTTATGCATTAAAACCAAAATTCGATGGAATGTCAAAAAACTGTGATAACTCAATTATAAACACACAAAAATGTGAAACCACTTTGATTAAGTCCAGGGAAGCGTTGCAATGTATTAAATAATTAGAATGCAAATGAACGAAAATGAGAAAAATTATTACGCCGTAAGGCATTTCCCTCTGAAATCAACTCCCCTTATTGTCTAACTGTCACCCTTAGATACCGTTAGATTATAGGTTAGACGATTGAGAAAGTGAACTATTACAAATTGTTGCAGGTAGGTAGGTATTCGATTCGCATAGGTAAAGACCTGTCTGCGAACTCAGGCAGCCAACTATTTAATCCGGTTGTCGATAAGGGAAAAATGAAGGAAGAGGAAGCAAAAACATTTTCGGCAGTTGATTAGCGCGGTCGATTTCTACCATAGTTAGGGTTCATATCACCGGAAGTCGGAGAACTAGTTTTTAAACGAAAATGGCGATATGAAGGTCACCGACGTAGATGAGGAATTGCAATAGCTTGAATTGGCAAAGAATACAGGGGTTGTCAACCTTAAAAAAAGCACTGGCAAGCAATTCACGCGCCTTGCATCAGATACTAGATTGAAGCTTTTCAATACACAAAATGGTGGAAAGGCTATCAACTCGAAGACAAAGGAATTTCTTGAGAAGAGTGCAACGACTCAGAATTTTTTTTTGATTGTTGTTATGATGGGCACTTGTATGGTGATTGGCTGGAGCACTGACTATTGAAATATCAATTCTTCCCATAAATGAGTCTCAAAAAATTCTTTCATGTCAAACTAGTATCAGCTTTGCACCTCAACTCAATGCTCCATCACACATGTTGATTTTGTTCCAAATTATGATGCCTTTTTTAATCCTGCAGTATTGTCAACTGTGCAAGGAATTCAATCAAGGAACAATAACATGAGCCAAGGTAAGATGATACAAGAATGCGAAGTAGACACTATTAGCTTGGCTTCCATGAGTATATTGGGA
Source organism: Pinus taeda (assembly GCA_000404065.3). Classification (NCBI taxonomy): domain Eukaryota; kingdom Viridiplantae; phylum Streptophyta; class Pinopsida; order Pinales; family Pinaceae; genus Pinus; species Pinus taeda. Next base: position 41,587 of record APFE031511087.1, read on the forward strand.
TGTACTCAAGTTTTCCAGTATGGGTTAGTTTATTTGAAGGAGGGATGCAACTCCCTATCATAAACATGATATCATATGTGTGTATAATGTGAATTATGGCATCCCACTTCCTCACATAATTTATGTTTTCATATGTTAACTCATGCAGGCATTGTTGTACTCGCGTCATTTTTTATCCTGTTACCACTGTTCCTTTTTCAAAAACTCGGTACAAGTAAAGTTAGCTTCATGTTCTCACCCATAATGATTACCTGGTTCATGACCAACATCATGATAGGACAGTATAATATTGTGAAATATTATCCTAGAGCATTCAAGGCATTCAACCCATATTATATATACTATTACTTTCATGATATCACTAATAAGGATGGATGATGCTTGGAGGTGTAGTCTTATGTATAACAAGTATTGATTATTCGCATCATGATATGTGTCTCATTTTATCATATAGTATATTTGGAACTGTTTTCTAACTCAATTGATAAATCCATACCAATGATTTTCTCAAACAAAATTCATAACTTCATTCCAATTATTTATGCCAAAGCTATACACATAGAACCACTAACATCAGTTCTTTGTTCTGACTGGATCTAGGTGCTGAGGCCATGTTTGCAGACTTGGGCCATTTCAACAGGAAATCAATCTAGGTCCAAGCTATATGTCAAGGACAGAATTATTAGTATTTCATCATACCTGTGTGCTTCATCCTCCTTAAGTTTTAGTACCATAATGAGAAATTTGGGTTTTTTGTTGCAACTTGCTTTCTATGTGTTGGTTTACCCATCTTTGCCTATCACATATACAAGACAAGCGGCTTATTTGATAAAAAACCCAGGGGACATAGGCTCTACATTTTACAAAGCAATACCATAGCCTGTGTATTGGTCAATGTTCATTGTTGCCACTTTAGCAGCCATTGTAGCCAGTCAAGCATTGATTACAACAACATTCTCAGTCATAAAACAGTCCATGGCTCTTAGCTGCTTCCCTCGAGTGAAGATTGTGCATACCTCACAAAATTACGAGGGTCAGATCTATTCACCTGAAGTTAACTATGTTCTCATGGTTATCTATATTGCAATTGTCGTAGGATTCTAGGATGGAACACAAATTGGCAATGCACATGGTAACAATATCCAAATTTATATCTCACAACAAAATTTGGTAGTTTTTATGGATTCTTTTGAGTTTCCAAGGATAATTTTAGGTATTTGGTGGTGCAGGGCTTGCAGTTGTTGAGGTTATGTTCATTACGACGTGCGTAGTAACCTTGGTCATGCTTGTGGTTTGGAGCATGCATGTTTTGCTTATACTACCCTTCACTCTGTTTTTTTGCTATCTTTGAAGGTGTTTATCTATCATCTGTATTGAATAAGGTGCCACAGGGAGGTTGGTGTCCCTTCCTAATTTTCTAACCATAATGTTCTCTTGGAACTATGGAAGGCAGAAAAAGTATAAATATTTAGCATGAAGAAAACTCAGCATAGAAGTTTTGAATGGATTGGTTACCCGGGTGAATTCACATGTACCAGGTACTTGTTTCTTTTGCAGTGACCTTATTTCTGGCTTACCACCGATTATTGAACATTATGAAAAGAATGTGGGGTCTCTGCATGAAGTTCTTGTCCTTGTCACCATAAGAATGATTCCAGTCAAGACAATTCTTTTGTCGGAGAGATTTATGGTTGGAAAACTAGAGCCAAAGGGTGTATATAAATGCATAGCCCAATATGGTTACAAAGATGCCCCAAACATTGACCAACATCATGATAGGAAAGTATAATATTGTGAAATATTATCCTGGAGCATTCAAGGCATTCAACCCATATTATATATACTATTACTTTCATGAATATCACTAATAAGGATGGGTGATGCTTGGAGGTGTAGTCTTGTGTATAACAGGTATTGATTATTCGCATGATGATATGTGTCTCATTTTATCATATAGTATAGTTGGAACTGTTTTCTAACTCAATTGATAAATCCATACCAATGATTTTCTCAAACAAAATTCATAACTTCATCCCAATTATTTATGCTAAATCTACACAAATAGAAACACTAACATCAGTTCTTTGTTCTGACTGGAACTAGGTGTCGAGGCCATGTTTGCAGACTTGGGCCATTTCAATGGGAAATCAATCAAGGTCCAAGCTATATGTTAAGGACATAATTATTAGTATTTCATCATGCCTGTGTGCTTCATCCTCCTTAAGTTTTAGTACTGTAATGAGAAATTTGGGTTTTTTGTTGCAACTTTCTTTATGTGTGTTGGTTTACCCATCTCTGCCTATCACATATACGAGACAAGTGGCTTATTTGATAAAAAACCGAGGGGACATAGGCTCTACATTTTACAAATAAATACCACAGCATCTGTATTGGTTAATGTTAATTGTTGCCACTTTAGCAGCCATTGTAGCCAATCAAGCATTGATTACAACAACATTCTCAATCATAAAACAATCCATGGCTCTTAGCTCCTTCCCTCGAGTGAAGAATGTGCATACCTCACAAAATTACGAGGGTCAAATCTATTCACATGAAGTTAACTATGTTCTCATGGCTATCTACATTGCAATTATCGTAGGATTCTGGGATGGAACACAAATTGGCAATGCACATGGTAAGAATATCCAAATTTATATCTGACAACAAAATTTGGTAGTTTTTATGGATTCTTTTGAGTTTTCAAGGATACTTTTAGGTATTTGGTGGTGCAGGGTTTGCAATTGTTGGGGTTATGTTCATTACAATGTGTGTAGTAACCTTGGTCATGCTTGTGGTTTGTAACATGCATGTTTTGCTTGTACTACCCTTCACTCTGTTTTTTTGCTAACTTTGAAGGCATTTATCTATCATATGTATTGAATAAGGTGCCACAGGGAGGTTGGTGTCCCTTCCTAATTTTCTGACCATAATGTTCTCTTGGAACTATGGAAGGCAGAAAAAGTATAAATATTTTGCACGAAGAAAACTCAGCATAGAAGTTTTGAATGGATTGGTTACCCGAGTGAATTCACATGTACCAAGAACTTGTTTCTTCTGCAGTGACCTTATTTCTGGCTTACCACCGATTATTGAACATTATGAAAAGAATGTGGGGTCTCTGCATGAAGTTCTTGGCATTGTCACCATAAGAATGGTTCTAGTCAAGACAGTGCTTTTATCAGAGAGATTTATGGTTGGAAAACTTGAGCCAAAGGGTGTATATAAATGCGTAGCCCAATATGGTTACAAAGATGCCCCAAACATTGAAGGATTTGAATTTATCAACCAGGTTGTTGAAAGCATAAAAGACTATCTCAAGCTTAGAGGAACTCATTCCTCCTCACATGACAGAATTTATGCAATTAAAAATACAGTGGCAGAAAGTAACTACTCTGTAGATGAGGAATTGCAGCAGCTTGAATTGGCAAAGAATACAAGGGTTGTGTATGTTCTAGGAAAAATCACATTGAAGACTACTAAGAGCACTAGTCCTTTTGAAGGATTACTGATTGACAAGCTCTACAGATTTCTCCAAAACAATTGCAGGTTGACTCTGTCTACCTACCATATACCACCTGCGCATTTACTTCAAGTTGGAATGGTGCAAGAAAATTAGAGTTCGTTCACACAAAACCTATTAGAAGACAATGAAATCAGAAGCTTTTACTCATAATAATCAGAAGCTTTTACTCATAATAAAGCTTTTAGGGCCATAAAGTTCCTGATCACTGGAAAATAGGATATAATTTTGTACTATTGTTACTATTTTATTAGATTTAGAAGATTTCAAAATGCGAATTTCCAGTGAGATCGAAAGAAGAGGTATGTGTTATAGTATTTGTAAATGAGTAAACATTTAAAATTTAGTTTTATATGAAAAAATATTTAGTATGCATAATGAAACATTAAATTAAAATAATAATAATAAAAGAGTTTAATTCAATTTATTATATTAATTTTTCTTTTTTATATTAACAAAATTATAAACAATTTTTTAGAAAGGAATCATATTATTAATGATTCATCTTCATAACCATCAAAATTTCATATTAAAATTTAATTAACATGTTTTAAATTTAATTTAAAACTTACTATAATGGATATATTGTACTCAAGAAAAATGGGTTTGGTCCAGTGACCATTCCCATTCTACCCAGCTCGTAGAACAATGGAGGTGTGTTAGGACTTCATCTGTAACACTGGGTAATTGGGTCTCTCAGATGACACATTTACTGTACATGATATGTGGCCATTTTTTGGAGTTGTGTTAGGACTTGATCTGTAATATTGGGTAATTGGGTCTCTCAGCTGACACATTTACATTTGTTGTATATGATATGTGGCCTTTTTTGGTTTGTGACAGGTAGGGGAAGATGAATGGAGTTGTGTTAGGACTTCATTTGTAACACTGGGTAATTGGGTCTCTCAGCTGACACATTTACCGTACCTGATATGTGGCCTTTTTTTGGAGTTGTGTTAGGACTTGTGTTGCGGGATTTTATCCCCTAAGGCTCTTGGGTGGAACCCTAGCAGACTGAAAGTTGTATAAATCAAGAAACATACACACACACAGCCATTATGCTAGAAAAAGCTACTTCTAAGGTGAGAAGGACGTAACTCAGGTCCTACGTTTGGGTAGTTCCTCAAGGGTGCAAACCCTTCTTCACGTCCCTTCCGCTCCTTTACCCTGCAAAAACAACAATTCCAAGGAATGCA
>APFE031511096.1:2363-45304 GCA_000404065.3 Pinus taeda
AGAATACTTCTCTTCATATCTCTCCATGTGGAGTCTCTAGCCTCTATATAGGCCTCATACATACAATACCATGCATCATTACCATGGTTTACTCATACCATCAACTAATACCATGAGCCCATTACATTATTATTAACTACTTGTGGTCCCCTACATGACATGGGTTAACCACCTTATTTATTACTATGGCCCATCCCATTATTACATTATTACCTTGGGTACCTCCCTCGGTACCCCATATTACCCCCCCAGGTATATAACACAATGTCTAGAAACAAGTCGCTCTCAAAGGCTATCCTGCTAGGATCCAGAGACTCATTTACTCAGTGTTGTGCCAGCATCCCTGGGATTTGAGCCACTTTTTCAGGCCCAGAGCCCAGGTCACATTGCCCAGAATTGAACCATCTCTTCAGAAAAGTAAAATAACACGGAAACAACAGTACTAGAGAAAATACTTGTTTAAGACCTTGACTGAACCCCTACTAGCCATGACATGCATTTCGTCAAACATATCACGAACATGTAAACTACAAGTGTAAATAACATATCTGAGCATAAGGGTCTCATACTTATCTAAGTTTTGCCATTAAGCATTGATTCCTCAACACATTAACTGCCATTCCATCCATTAGGTCATAGATACATTGTTCTTTCATATACCAATACAAACATGATGAGAGCCATACATAGTTGTTGTCATAAAACATATACATAACCAACATAATAGGGACAAAAATACCAATGAACTCACCACCATATAAACCTCATATAATCCAGTATAATGCTCATATAAATAAGGAGAAATAACGTCTTATTAATGATACAATTTCCAAACCCAGGATGGGACTTCCACGTTCCACCCGACCGTAGAATGGTTAAGCCAAATCACTCTTCAGCCATTTACCCTCGTGGCATATTCCAAGCATGAATGTGAGACTCAAACCAAAAGAACCAACCAGGGAATACCGAGGTTAAACTACCTCACCCTTATCAATAGAAATCAGGCTTTACCGTAATCCATCCTAGATCACTATCCCAACACAATGAACACATCGTAACATGCTTTACCATGATCTCCACTCGATCACTAGGCCAAACGAGCATGGATGCCACCAGATTTCTCCACCTACACCATGAGGAATTTTCCTGCCTCCCAGTCTCTTAGGCTTTACTTCAATCCAAACCTGGATCACTAGGCCTTAAACTGAGACCCACTCTCTAGGCTTTACCGCATATCCCAAACCCATGATTACTAGGCATAATGAAGAGAAAGCCACTTCTTGGATTTACTGCATATCCTTCCATTCACCAACAAGGATTCCTAGGCCATTTGAGGCAACAAAAAATCCATCTTTACCACAACCCACAATTTGGTTCAGGGGTTACTAGGCCATGTGTTCTATCATTTCGGAGATCCATCTCACTCAGCTTCGAATCCATCCGACAATCTAGCTCAACTAAAACATGAGAACCCCATCACATCATGACTATCCTCAAACATTGTTACACCTGACAAAACCCATGCCACAACAGCAAAAGAACCACATGCAATACCATGCATGCCAAATCTAGCAAGGAAAATACACATGAAAATCGATACCTGCAATGAATCCTATTGTAGTTTCTTGATCTTACCTTTCCCTGCTTGATCTTTGTTTCCTCTTGCCTTCTTTTGCCTTTCTTGATCCAATGCCAAAAATTGCTCCAAGAAAACTCTATCCAAGAGTGTGTGTGAGAGAGAGAATAATTAGAGAGCACCAAAACTGAACTGACAAAAGGTTACCAACTAATCCTCAGAAGCCTTTTTATGAATGAGGCCTCTATTTTCTTCATTTTATATTATTTTCCTTCAATTTCCTCCTCACATGCAACCTGTCACCTTTCACCTCCTTTTTCTCCTAATTTCCATTATTTTCATAAATAAATGTGCCAAAAATGTCATTTTACCTTTCCAAAGCCTTAGCCATTGCCTTTGCCACTTTCCTTAGCCATAATAAACCGAATCAACACCCACTAAGATTTTTCCCCCACCATTCAACTTGGAATATGTGTCCCATCAACCGTGGCCTTATATATTTTTTACATGGAATTTTCACTAGGGTTGTTACAACAATAAACATTAGCAAATATGCTAATAAATTTTATGAAGTATGAGTGAAATTTATAAAGAAAATGCCAAAAAATGAAGGTTGACAAATGTTCATTTTATTAAAATAAAAGAGTATATATGATTGTCTTTGTCGATTCATGCAAGAATCTGGACCAAAAATATATTCACAAATATCTAAGATGTTATAAATTCATACATAGACATTTGAATGAAAAAATCAATTAAATCATATGGTTGGGCTAACTTGGACCTCTCTGATGTGATTGAATCAACAAAATGTTTTGCAAAAATTGGACTAGTTAGTATCGATAAATGATATACCAAACCTTCTAACAACATTAAATAATACAAGAAAATAGAGATAACCTAGATCATATAAATCATAAATAAATGTGCTTACCTTCTCCTTTTCACTCCTTGAAAGATTTTGATGTCACCAAAGTAAGTAAGCCCCTCAAGAGTAACATTTAACAAGGGGAAACAACAACTTAAAACTTGCGCATACCTCTCCTCAATATTTTTTCCATCCCCTCCTTTTGTGCCCTCTAGCAGATCTGCATTCTCCTTGAGTAGTTAGAAGGTATAACTACTTTGTAATTAGTTTATTCATTAAGTTAACTCTTATTTTTAAATTTGAGAGAAGGCATTTTAAAAGGAGTTTTTAGTTCATTTCAATTGGTGTTGGTAGATGGGGCCCCTATTTATATATGTCTTCATGATCCAGATTGGATCATTATATTGTTTTCCATCCATCTTGATGTTTTTAGAGTGGAAAAGGTGAAGGAATAAGCTCATGGGACCCTTTTTACCAATGTGATGTTGTTTGGCAAATTGGGGTCTGAAACCTTCCAAGAGAATTTTGAGGCGTCAAATGACACTTTCTAGAGGTAGAAATTTGTTGCTTTGGCACAACACAAATTTTTACTCAAATACCTTTCCAACAACACAAGAATCACATCAATCAGGGTCTGTATGTGAAAGTTATGTCACTTAGAAGTCGACCTTCCTGTTTTCACCATCATAATTCAAGAGGATACCACGTTAGCCCCCATAATTCATGGAAAAGGGGATAGACACATGCTTGTGAAGAAGAAGGATCTAGAAGAGTCTATATTGTAGCTTTTTATCAGAGTTGAGGTAGTTAAACCTAACCATTAGTAGTTTATTAGGTTGTGTTATAATCAAGCCACTAGGAGGAAAAGGGGTTCCATTCTTTTGAGTGCATTTGTTCCATAGTCGAGAAAAAATTACCAAGAGGGATGGAGACAGACCACAAAGAGAGGATTTGTTCACTATAGTAGCCCATGGGCCACAGGCCATACTTCTTTGTGCCAGTTGTATTTCCATTCAAAGAAAGAGAGTCGAGCGACCTCACTTTCCAGCGAGTTTTTCTCCCAAAAGGGTTTCCTAGGTCATATCGTGAGTCAAATGTGTTTGTGAGCTTTTATTTTTCTATTCTATATTTTCTGCATAATTTTAATTTGCATGCATACACTATTAACAATAATCTACATATATATAAATATAAAGAGATGTAAAATTGTAGTAGTATATGTTTTGGAACTTTTAAGTATAATTTTATCATATCTATTGTGACGAATTATCTAGTGGAATATCCATGGCATTTTATGGATCACTTCATAAATATTTTTTTATTATCAATCCTTGTGACTCCTATAGAAATAAAACATATGTCATTATAATATCATTAAAATATAACATTATCATCATAAAAAGTGTGCATATAAAACATCATATCATCCATCATCATATAAATTACGATATAAAACAACCTTGTGCCTCCCAAAAGTAATATCATCAAAATATGTTCCATGTCCAAAAAAATAATATGTTGTATAAAAAATATAATGTATGTTGTAAATTGAAAAATATTTGCATGAATTCAAACTAAATAGTAAAATAAATCAGCAACATCAAGCCAACTCAGGGTGTTTGTTGGAACCGACCTCGTGCTCTTTTCTCCCACTCTTTTATCCTCTTGTACCTTTGGGTGCACAACTTGGAGGGAGACTCCTATCCTCCCACTTGTTTATGATGCATTGGTATGAGAATGTGTAGATGTAGCTTTAGAAGTGGAGTGTGCATGTGCTATAGGAAAATGGAGTTTTTATACTACAAAGTGGGGAGGAAAATGGACAAGTTGGTGAGCATGGGACGACATAGCTTTCGAGAGCATGGGAGGTGCATGAGGGGTAGAAACAAGAGGGGACACTGAATGATGCGAGACAATACACCAATGGGTGTAACCAAATGTTGATATGACGGGATTTGGAGCCCACACATCATGTTGCATAGGTTGTTTTTGAGGTGGCTGTGGTTATGGGATCTCTTCATTGCTAGCATGAGGCAGGGTTATTTTTTGCGAGGTCTGCGAGGTAGGAGGATGAAGTGGAGGGAATCCGATATAAATATGGTCAATTTGGGTAAATTGGTTGAACTCCTTAGAGTTTGCATAGAAATGAACAAAAAACTTGATCCTCTTGTTTTTGTTCTCCCTTTATGACACGTTTGTTTTCCTTCCACAAACTCTCTGGTCGTCCTGTGAGCCTATACTAGAGAAACTCATTGTGAACAATAACTAAACAAATATGTTGTACAATCATTAATCTCAAGATATACTCATGTAATCAACAAAGTGAAAGCTTGTTTGACATCTTGTTCTATGCAGATGCTGGAGTATTTGACAAACACACACTGGAAAAATAAAATATAAAAGGAAGGAAACTACTCATGCATGCAAATGAAAGTATGTTGTCGAATTAAAAGTATCATGTATCGTGGCTAAGGGGAAACTCGTGAATGAGAGACATTCATCGATTTAAATAACTAAGGCAACTTTAGTTTTAAGGCTTTACAAGAAAATTATGAGACATGTATAACATTTTCATTTAAGCATGGTTGTAACGAGACAAAGTGACTATCATAGAACTAAATGATTACTCTTTAATTTCAAAGGTCTTTGTCAACATATTCAAAGTATGATTGAGTACATGGCATATTTACCATTTTAGTAGAGTATGGGTGAAGCTAAACATTGCACTTTTAACAAAGAGAGTTATAGTGAGGAACATAATAGGGCATATATGCAGGACCAACTAGCTCATTATGACAAAACACGGCTTGATAGTTTCACATGCTTGTTTACATAGCAATTGTGCAAATCAATAGGTGGTTGTATGTGTAATGGAGGGAATTTATGCCATTGCTTCACTCCTTTTAATAAAACATAAGGCATTTTAAGCTTTTTTAAGTTAGAAAAATGAAATAATTTATGTAGGCATGTGTATAAATAGAAATGGGTAGAATGTATTTCTGTGCAAGGCCCTTGGAAGGGACATCGACTTTCAAATATACGATAATATTATGTAGACAAGCAACGAAGTTATCGTTGTGAGCTAGGGACTCTAGGGTGGCATTAGGAAAATGAAAAGTGTTTATCATGGGGAAATACAATAACAAGGTTAATTTCAAAGTCTCATATGAAACGAGCAAGAGACTTTAAGCTTTCTTCTTTTGAGTTCTTTTTTGCTTTCAATGCTGAGTGAGGATTAATATACATAAATTTGTCTTTAGCTAGAGACATGAACAAATTCCCTATAATGTTTGGTCCACAGAAGAAAAAGGGGTACAATACTTTCAAAATATTGCTGGTGCAGGGAAAGAACCATACAAAATCACATGAAGTCAAAGAGTTGCACTTTATAACAGTGGAATGCCCTCATAAAAATATATATACTCACAAGTGAAAAACATGGTCAAAGTACATTATAGAATAAAGGGAGTGCACCACAAGGGTTTGAAAACAACAAAAACATATTCACCAGTTAAGAAAATGTTATGAGGAGAACCAAATATTAGGTGGTGATCCAAGGGATAAAAAATATGCTCAAAAATAAAAAGTGCTCGAAATCACCCGAAATCAGTGCCAAATCATATATTTCATCGTTTTTATTCCAACGATGCTTAAATTGCCTCAATCTAACACTGTATGTGAAAGTTATCGCGTTGTGAAGTTTTTGGCAAACAACTAAAAAATTAACTTGCAAGCTTGACTGTGCTACTGACTGGGTAGGCCGTACAAGTGACACGGCACTGACATCAGCAAGTGACTGTGCAGGTATGATGGATAGGTGGACTAATCACATGCTGACACGTGCCCCAGTCGTATAGGTTAATTTGGTGGAATTTCAATGGTTGTTGGATTTTGGGTGGACCAATTATGAGGCACCATGTGGCCCGATGGGAGGGAACCATGTGGCCTTCGATTTTTGTGCAAAATTTGTTTGAATGGGAAAACCACCCTCCATCGAAATTGAACCCACGATCTTCCAGTTATAACTACCATGTTGAACCATTAGACCACGTTTGTCGCTTGGTTAATATGTTTGGCAAAAGTTTATTTAAATTTGAATGAATTGGTGGTTGGTGTGAGGGGGCAGGGCTTGTGACCCTAGCCCTGGTTTTATGACTCCTATGAAACCTTGGCGCAAATGCGGAGGGGGTGGGTTGTTAGCCCTGGCCCCTGGTCCCATAACCTTCATTGTGATCGATGGCGGAGGGCTCGATGTTAGAGGGCTGATGGGTGGCCCCAGCCCACAACCACATGGCTACCAATATGAGCAGGGCAGAGTGTCGATGGGCACGTGGCCTCAGTCCTGCGCCCCTGCCCATATGGCACCATATGACCCATACTTGGGGCTAAAGAATCAATGCTTAAGGCTTATTGGCACAATTAAATATTCAACATTTTGCACTAATTTCGGTGGAATTTTCGTGGCTCCTGTGCAAAATTGTCACCTAGAGGTTTGCCAAAAGAGGATTTTCATTGGCTCGTTAGCCATTTTTGTCATTTTATAGGACAAATAATAGAGAAGAGAACCAAGAGGCCTTTCTTGGCCATTTTTAACCTTTCTGAGCCCAAGAAGAGCCTACACAAGGCTTTTTGGGTATTCTAGACACAATGACAACATTATTTTTGTGATTTGAGCATTGTATGTTGAACAATTTGCAGACCCAAGTCCTTTTGTGTTGCAGATAAAGATTATTTTTACATTTTTAGAGGCCATATGGAGACCTTTTTTAGCACGAAAAGAGCCTAGACAGGGGTTTTTGAGATGCATCTACAACATTTGTTTCTTCACTGGAGCAGTTGGTTTCTATCTATTCTCGGTATGATTGTGGGAAAAGACCACTTTGACAATTCATTATGAAGTAGTTGGATTTGTGCTTCTTGATCTCATAATGAGTACGAGTACATGTTCCCACATTCAGTGAGAGAGTCCTTTTCTTTTGGCGTCACCATTTCTTTGCTAAAGGGAGTGTGAGTGAGAGTTCTTTAAAGGAGAAACAATGTCACTCTAAAAGGAGGTATACTCTATGAGTCAAAGATTTGTAATATTTTGTTGTTGTTGTTGTTGAGATCAATAAAGCATCCTAGACTTTAGAGCGGGGTCCGGAGACGTAGTTCACACTGGACGAACTATGTTATCACGTGGTTGTTCCTTTCTTTATTTTTAACATGTTGGATTACATATGATTTTGTTTCATCTTTAAGTTTGTTTAAAATTAACTATTCACAGTTGAACAAGCTACGAATTAAGTTAACTTTTGAAGACCCAAAATTTTCAAAACTTGCAAAGTGTTAGAGGATGATCGATTTTCATATAAGGTGGAAACCCACACAATCTTTTCTCCTTTTGGCCATGCAAAATTGAATGCGAATTGGGCTCTCATGGGGACCACAAGGCTAAATTTTATTTTGCAGTAGGGTTATAAGGTGGCACATAAATATTGCAAAACTTTTTCTTTATACAATTAACAATGATTTTAAGCAAATAAGGCAGACTCAAAGTGTGAATATCAACACTAGGACATAGAGGAATAAAGAAACCAAAGAAATAAATGATTTACATGAAAAATCCCATCAAGAGTATGAAAAAAATGAGAGTATGGATGTAGGAGTCCTTTCATTTATTAATATAACCTATATAGACCAAAAATGAGATGACTTACATGCCTGTACATTTTCTTGTTCATGGAGAGAAAAAATAACACATAGGGAATCAATTACAGGGGAAAAAATATGATGAAATTAGGGTTAACCCTTCACAATTGTGTCAAATAGTTTCATACAAAGATTAAACCAACTGAAAACAACTATCAATTCATCATCTTGTAAGTTGGAACTTATACATACCTGCACCAAAGCACTTAATTGTTGATGGGGAGGTATGACAACGGTTACAGGCTGTTCCTCCAACCCATTAGCACGCTAAGCTAAAGTTTCAACAAAGCTTCTAAGCTACAACACTGAGGTTGGTTGGCAGTGTCGTTACTAACTACCCTCACACAGTTGGAAACCTCAAGAAGCACCTCATGATGTGGAGGATGTCACGCCTCATTACTCTGCCAATTCACCACCTTTCATTCACATTAACATACCATATACTATACACCATAATACCACATGACTCGTGCAAGAAATATTTTACCATATATCAACCTTTGTAAATATTATGAACAAACACTAATTGCTATGAAATCCATGCATTACTAACACATTTGTTGTGTGAATATTTTAGTATCGCTTGATATGTTTTTATCGATTTTTACTTTGCATGGCATATATGGGACTTTGAACTATACAATGTGTTGTGTATTACAAACATTAATACAAACTTTACATAAGATATGTATGGTTCAACCATCAAACCTTTGTGCACTTCAACCTTTGTGCTATCAGTATATGCTCTATGGTTTAATACTTTCCCCACCTTTTCTTTGTATGACATTCTCACTACATGAGGACTTAAAAAGAATAAAATTGTTTGGGAACCATATATTTCTTTTCATGGTTATGTGACAACATTTTGCTTGTAATGATACCATGCCAAATTGTAGGATGTTGAAAGAATAAAGGTGTTTATCCATATGTAAATGCATACACATATAAACATTCAATACCCCTTGCAACATCAACACTATGAGATGATTTCAAATCTTATCTTCTTATTGTTCCAAAAGGAGGGGGGCCACTTACCATCACTTATTAAAATTTTCATTTTAAAGAGTTATTATTTTTCTTTTGAGAGGAGGGATTATGGTGTGATGCAAGGGCTTGCACATTTCTGCAAAGGTGACTCATGCATTGGTCATGAATCAACACCTCCCCACCTAGGTTCAGTTCCCATAAGTGACATGTTGAGCTCATATCAAATAATGGTTTTAATGGCTTCAAGCCTTGTCAAATGGACTTGAGCCTCGAAGAATATATTACCCTTAACTATGCGTTGGAGAGTGGGATGTTATTTTACATGAAAAAAAATGAAGGCAGCCCTTAGAGGATGCATGAAAGAACATAAATGTCAATTATAAGAGCATTTATAGGTATACATAGAAGTGTTCAAAGATCCACAAGCAATTCCATCCAAGAGGTAAGTGGAACATGAGATACAATTACTAGAGAATGCATATCATAGTCAAATGAAGTGAAGAAGTAGTTGCAATATTTGTTGAAGTAAGGAGTCATAAGACCAAGTACTTCACGATGCAGATTCATGGTTATTTTGGTAGCAAAGAAATTATAGGATTTGGAGAATGTGCATTGAATATAGAGATTTAATCAATATTGCTCACAAGAATCAGTGCCCTTTACCCCTAATCAATGACTTCATAAATAAATTGCGACACACAAAGTACCTCACAAGGATGGATTTGGAATTCATATATCATCAAGTCTAAATCAAGGAAGAAGCCACCTCGAAGAGACATTCAAGATGAAGCAAGGTCTATATGAGTGGTTGGTAATACGTTTTGGTTCGAGTAATGCACCCGACTACCTTTATGAATTTAACCAATGATGCGTTGCACCCATTCCTAGATTCATGTATGACAATTTACTTAGATGACATTTTGATTTTTAGTTCTACTTAGAAAGAGTGTATTGAACATACGAGGTAGTATTGGAGACACTAATAACATATCACCTTCTATCAAACATAAATAAATGTGAGTATTTTAAGTAGCCCTTAGTGTACTTAGGACACATGGTTGGTGGAAGTGAGTTAAATATTGATCTTGCAAAGATAGGGCCATCCTCCAGTGGCTCGCTAACACTAATGTCATGCAAGTTAGGAGTTTAGTGGGAGTATTGATCTCAAGGATCATAGATGAGTGGAATGGAGAGGCATGTGAACAAGTGGTTACTCGATTCCTACTGCAGCAAACTGATTATATTTCACCTACTTGTTAAATTAATTGAATAAGTTAGTTGCAGTTTTCTACGACAAATATTGAAATACATACACTACAACCTACACCAAAATAAAAATGCGGAAACTAAATACTGCACAAGAGAGAAATAAACATCACACACATCTACACAGTTATTTTTGGACAAAAGTCCCTGGAAAAACCCAATGTGGGAAAACTAGTGCAACAGTTGAGGGTTTTATTATTAAGCAATAGTAATTCTGAGTACAATTTGTTGGATTCCCAGCTAGCTATTCGATACAGAGAGAAACTGGACAAAATGAAATAATGAGATGATATCACCCTGTCACTAGAAGATCTGGCTCTGATTTGTTGGAAGTGAGCCTCTACACAGAACTGCGTCAACCCCATTCAGTCTGTACGTCACCTCTGCTAGGGACTGTATTTCTCTTCCTTCTGGCTCTTTGTTGGTTGGAAACTTCAGCTCTTAGCCTCCTGGTCTAACACCCTGGCTCCCGGCTTCTGAAACTCGATTTCCTTGGCAGGAATTCAATCTCCCTTTAGGCTTTGCGCTACCACTGCATCAGGTCTGCGTGGCCTAGTGTCAACCTCTTTTGACATCGTTCCTCTCTACCTTGTACTCTCTGGATGTAGCGAACCATCATCGAAACTGGGCTGAAAAACTTCCTCAAGCATTTTTGGGTGTATAAAACGACATGGTGGAATACAACAATATTTTCACCATACAAGCTTGGCTATGGGAAATCCCCTTTGTTTCCAGTGGAATTCTAAATTAAGGCGCTCAGGACAACTCTTGAAGTAGGTTTGGATCTTTCAACAGCCCAAACACACCGACTAGGACAACTAAATGAGTTAGATGAAATTCGTTTGATAGTTGTATAGAATATTGTTGCAATTCAACAACAACAAACCAAATGAAATGACAAATTCATTAAGAAAAAGGTGTTTCAAAGAGGAGATTGGGCGTTGCTCTATGAATCTCAGTTCAAGGACTTTAAGGGAAAGCTCTACTCTAGATGGATGGGACCATATGAAGTTGAAACAATGTTTGATAATGGGGCTGTTAAACTTGTAACAATTGATGAGGCACATACTCCTTTGATTGTAAATGGACATCGCCTCAAATTGTATCACCGTCCAACTTCTAGGGACTCCTTTATTAAGCATTTCTCTGATAACCCTGGTTTTGAAATTGTTTTTGTAGAGAACTCTTCTTATATATTATATATATATATAATATATATATATATATGTTGTTACTACTCTATCAATACTTATTTTCTTGCAGTTGTTGTTACTCCACTGGTGATGTTACTCCGCCAATGTTGTTACTGTTGAAGGAAATGTAACTAGGTTCGGTTTTCATAAATGTACTTTTGATATTTGCACTTATTCAAGAAAATAAATATTATTTTTATAATATATGTCAATGAGTTTCTTGCTCATTGAAATAGGTCTAACACATGTTAAGTGCTATAGGTGAGTCAAATAGTCAAAAATAAATATTGAAGGCCTTAAGGGCATGTTACACCATGTATTAAGGGTCAAGGAAATACCCTCCAAGTAAAGTCAAATCCCCTCCTATGCAAATGCACCATCAAAGAGGCTCCTTCAAGCATGTGACACCACCAAAAAATCCATCCAAAGTAAAACTGCAAGTCAGCCTCCAAACAATCCTCAAGTCAGCCTAAAGGGAGGGATAATCCTCTAAATATAGAGGTTTTCCACTCCACTATAACACACTCACTGACCTATGAAATTAGCGAAGTAAATGAGAAAGTAAAGGGTGAAAAAGAGACGAAAAAGCGAGCCTTTAGTGCACCAACGAAGGAAGGAAGAACATTGAACCTTAAAGGACTATTTATAGGGAAACCTATAGTCACACGTGTGAGGAAAAAGGATGGTTGCCTGTGGTAATAATAGTAGAAACCCACAGTTGGCATATCTCCCTAATTAGGCTAGTAACCTAGGTCTATAAGGCCTCCCAATCAAGCGAAGGAGGAAAAGAGCTTACCGTATCAAGTAACTCACCATACATGTGGGAATATAGGGTTGTAGGATAGTCATATCAAATTTGCACCTACACCTTGAAGAAGGAGCTCATTTGGTTAAGTAGAAGGAAGGGATCATCACAAGAAAACGACTTATCAAAAGGTGCATCTTCTAGAGCAAGTGCACCAAGTTCTATCAACAATTGAAAGAAGAAAGAAGTGTCAGGAGAAGGAGGTCGAAGTACCAGAAGGAGAAAGTGCTGAAAGGACTTAACTTTTGCTTGGAGGATATTCTAGTCAGGGGTCTAGGGTTTGGCATTGATCAATAAGAAGCTTCAATAAGAGAAACTTACTAAAGGGTTTTCCTCTCAAGAGAAGAGAAGTTTTGGCCTTGGCAGAGAGCCAACATCTTGTGTTCTTGTTCTTATGTTTTGATAGTAGTTTGATGAAATACACACACATGCATTAATAATAATAAGAAGAAGATTAAGCTAACAAGAATAAATAAAAATACTCCACAAATTGTTATCAAGTCAAGAAGAATCACAATACACCTCATTACCCTTGATTCTTCAACAGTTACTTCGCTGATATTGTTACTCTGTCGATGTTGTTACTCCACCGGTGGTGTTACTCCGCTGATGTTGTTACTTCGTCGTTGTTGTTACTATGCCGATGTTGTTAATCCGTGGGTGTTGTTACTCCTTCGATGTTGTTACTTCACCAATCTTGTTACTCCACCCATGTCGATACTCCGTCAAGGTAAGTCGCTAGGTATGCCCCTGACCAACTTCGTGAATTTGATTGGTATTTCACTTACGACATGACTAAACATGACTGATGACAATCATCCCTTAGTTGGGGGGAGGTATCGCATTTGATGTTAAAGATGTCATATTTAATAGCAATAATGTTAGACCATCATTGCTATTAAACCTCACTCTAACTCATACATTCCATAATCATTACCACTGTGATCTATATCAATCTGTGATCCCCACCATACCCTGCACACTTATCCATGCACATTGGAACTTGAACCATGTACAACAACATTAATATCTAATATTTCCAATGTGTTGGATTAATTACTGTAATCATCATAGATTTACCATTGGGTTTCCCATAACCTTTGTCCATATTTCCCTGTCACTGTATTCCTTGTTACCGAAATCCCTGTCACCGCAACTTTACCAGCTAACACCCCCTCAACGGTTTTGTTGCTACTCCGAGTGCTACTACAGAGCAACTGGTGGAAAGGGTGGTTAAGCTGTTAGGCATGAGCTAGAAGATACAATGTAGGTCTAACGTCAACCGAATGTATGGTAGGTTTTTCAGGATGCTGTATGACACACCTACTTTGAGAGGTTGCAGGGGTTCGACGAAGACATTACAATAGAGTTTTCATTGAATTTGGAAGGGAATTATTCCAGATTCCATGGGTTGTACATTCCTGTAACATAAGATATTATCTCAACTATTAGCAGATTGCCGCAAGGAGGGCATAAATGGTGTGCTTGGAGAACGCCCTTGCCAGAATTTCCAGGATTGTTCTTGCAGGCAGGAGAAACCGTGGTTCAGAGGGGGAGAGGATATGATCGAAAATCTTTGCATAATTAAAACCGAGATTATACATGCATAACTATAACCAAAACTATACATGCATAACAACTACATATACACATATAACACATGAGTGCAAAACCATATACACACCATTCTAGCTAGAGTCTAGTCATCAATGCATAACCATATCAACTACACAAATCATGAACTTATGCATGACAACACTAACCACCTCACGTGCATTTGATAACATGTGAACACTGACATGCATAACAATGCATAATCAACCATACACACATGAAAACATACGCCACGACAACACCTTCAACCTTCACATGGCGACATCACTACAACCATGATCAACACCATGCAAATGCAACAAGGACATAGACTATATGCATAAGAAACACACATGAAACCAACATGAAATCATAATCAACACACAACCCAAGGAGAGTGCAACCACTCTATAACACCCTCCTCCCACATCTACCTAAGAAACCGGCCAGCTGGGGTAAACATGTGACGAGAGGCCACTATGATATGATTCAACCTCCTAAGTCATGTTAAGGAAGTGGAACTGATGTAAACACACCATACAAACAATAATCATCAGCTACAGGACCCCCAGGAACTAATCCAATACTTTAGACAAGTTGCTTTGGGGTCCCACTGAACTTTTGGACAACTTAAGCCTCAGTTGCTCCCATGCTATAGGCATGAGGGCGATCAAAAACCCAAAGTCGCTCTCACATGCTTGCCTACTAGCGACTAGAGACCAAAACTGCCAGTGTTATGCCAATGACTCCAGGTTTGAGCCACTTTTTCAGGCCTAGAGCCCAGGTCACTACCCAGAATTGAACCATCTCCTTAAATCAGTAAATAACATGGAAATGACATTACTAAAGCAAATACTTGTTCAAGACCTTAACTGGATCCCTACTAGCCATGATAGAAATTTCGTCAAACATATCACAAATATGTAAACTACAGGTGTAAATAACAAATTTGAGCATAGGGGCCTCATACTTATCTGAGATTCACCATGAAGCATTGTTTCCTTATCACTTTAACTTCCATGCCATCCATCAGGTCATAGATACATTGATCATTCAATTACAAGTAAAAACATAATGAAAGGCACACATGGTTGATGTCATAAAACATGTAAATAACCATTATAATAGGGACAAATAATCCATCATAATACTCATAGAAATACAAGAAGAAATAACCTTTCATTAATGATGCAAAATCCAAACCCGGGATGGGACTTCCATGCTCCACCCGACCGTAGAATGGCTGAGCCATATCTCTCTTCAGCCATTCACCCCTGTGCCATATTCCAAGAATGAATGTGGGATCTCACAGAACACATCAATAAAAAACCATCCAAGGATCCTAGAGGCCATCCACCTCAACCCATCAAACAATGATTCCACCTCATGGTCGGACATCACCAAAACCATCATCTGATCAGTCTCTATCCCAGCCTTCCAGGGCTCTAGAGCGTTTGTTCCAACCCAACTCTCGGGACTAGTAACTCAACCCACGACTGTTGTTGGGCTCTAGAGCGTTTGTCCAACCAAGGTTCCAAGTCTAGTAACTCAACCCACAACTGCTGCCGAGCTTCTAGAGCGTTTGTCCAACCAAGGCTTCTAGGACTAATAACTCAACCCACCAAGGGCTTCCATAGTGTTTGTCAAACCAAGGCTTCTAAGATTAATAACTCAACCCAAGTTGTTACTGGGTTTCCAAAGCATTTGTCCAACCAAGTCTACAAGACCAGTAACTCAACCCAAGCCGTTACAGGGCTTCCAGAGCATTTGTCCAACCAAGGCTTCTAGGAACTAATAACTCAACCAAAGCTAAGGAAACATGAGAACCAACCAAAACAAAACAAGGAAATAAACCCACAATCTCCATAGCTATCCAGGAAATGGCAAGGCTAGGCAAATCCATTGTCAATCCAGGCAATCCTCCATGCCAATGACAAATCATAACTAAGAAACCACATGTATGTGCCATGCATGCCAAAACTAGTGAGGAAAAGATACATGCAACTCGGTACCTGCAAGCAAAACTGTTGTAGTTGCTGATCCCGATGCCCTCTTGTGCTTTCCTGCTCTTCTTTTTCCTTCTCGCTCCAAAAATCCAAGTATGCCACACTCTCCAAGAGTGCTCTAAGAAAACTTTAAGTATCCAAGAGTAGGAGAAAGAGAGAGAGAATAATGAGAGAGCTCCAAAACTAAACTGCTCCAGTCTCATCCACTGATCCTCAGAAGCCTTTTTATTATTGAGGCCTCTATTTTCTTCATTTTCCATTATCTTCCTTCAATTTCCTCCTCACATGCAACCTGTGGCATTTCACCTTCCTTCCCTCCTAATTTCCATTATTTTCAGAAATAAAATGCCAATTAATGCCCCATGCCTTTCCAAAACCTTAGCCATTGCCTTTGCCAATTTGCTTATCCACAATTAATCAAATCAACATCCACTAGGATGTTTCCCCACCATTCAACTTGGATGTTTCCCCCACCATTCAACTTGGAATACGTATCCCATCACCGTGGCCATATATACATTTTTACATGGAATTTTCACTAGGGCTGTTACAATG
Source organism: Pinus taeda (assembly GCA_000404065.3). Classification (NCBI taxonomy): domain Eukaryota; kingdom Viridiplantae; phylum Streptophyta; class Pinopsida; order Pinales; family Pinaceae; genus Pinus; species Pinus taeda. Next base: position 18,904 of record APFE031511096.1, read on the forward strand.
TTCACACTGAGTTTTCCGAGCATGGATCCACGATGTATGTCTAGTGGCCACGACCTTACTTTACTGACATGGATTTTTGTACATTTCCTTACTTATGCTTAGAGTTACTTGTATTCTAAGTATGAGAATGTCTACCTCAGAGATGATCATATAATGATATTGTACCCTAATCTTTTAATTGTTGACTTACATGTTTCCAACCATTTGTTCTTTGATTAGAACTTTCGCATGATAAAGCACTTCAGTCATTATACCTTTTTTGACTTTGTACTTTAGGGGTAAATCTGTTACACATTATTTTGTTGCATCCAAGAAAATGACGTCAAATCCAAATCTTTCGCCATTCAAAGAACTATTGTCATCAATCACTTGTGGAGTCACCAATTTTATTTGATAGACTAATCACGCTTGCGGACAAGAGTGATCTCCCTAGGTTCAAAAACCAAACACTAGTACAAAACACACAAAAAAATATACAAATTTTCCCTAGAATACCGTTGAAAATGTGAATATGGACATCACTGGTAATTTGAAGTTTGTTTGCGCTTATTAGTTGTTTGTTGGTGATATTGCACGTTTTGACTTTGAGGATCTTTTTGAGGATCAAATATAGAACGAGAGCAACAATAAACAAAGAATAAGTGAGGACAAATTTCAGATTACCAGGTATATCCATATTCACATTTTCAATAGTATTCTAGGTAAAGTTTGCATACTCTTGTCCTCAAGAGTGATTAGTTTGTCAAACAACTTCAATGCAAGACTAGTTTGATAAGCTACACATGCATTAGGGCCTTTCCTAATGGGTAGACACTCATAATCTTTTAACTAGTTTATCAATAAGCTCGTTTCAAAAGCATTGACTAATCTATGATAAAAGACTTGATTTGTTCATGGACAATAGTGAAGCTATGATATCTAATAAAGCAATAAGGGTAATAACTTAAAACAAAGTATTATGGGCAAAAGAAAATACATCAATCAATATATAAACAAAGTGATCTATGACAAATAAGAACATAGGTTAAAGAATATAAAAAAATATTTAAAAATAAATAATGTACAGTAAATGAGATTGCATGAAATAAATAAGAGAATATAAAGTGAAATAAAAGGCTACTATGCTCTATTTGGAGTCAGATTATTTCTCCCAAGAACAAGACAACAAACTACTTTATAATATCATACACTAAATCAAAACACACTACATCTAAAACACATTACATTTAATTAATGTTGACTTTGGGCTAATGTTTTTCTAAGGATATATATAAAAAAATTTAAGTGCTTTAGATATAATCTCCACCATTGATCTAAGTAGGTTGGGATTTAATCTTAGCCGATCTATCACTTTAGAGATTAGGGATTTGCCCCATGAAGAAATTATAAAGTGAACTTGTGGGAGAGGATGAAAACACATTAAAATGCTATTGTTGAGAGAACAAATTTCTCAAGGGAGTGAGAGACTCCAGGGTTGAAGAAAAGGGAAAAGGATTGTAGTAAGGGAATTTCAAGAGGATTTTTTAGGGAGGCCGACTTTAGGAGAAAGAGGCCAAACTACTAAAGACGAGGGCTAAGTTTTGGAGGGAGGCCAAATTATCCAAGGATCGATTTTTCTCTAGTGTGCAGGGGATGTACAAAGGGAGAAAGAGGGGCCAAATTAGCTGGTAGAAGACGTTGATTTTGGAGGACCAAAATATTTAGGAGTGTTGAATTCTAACGCTGAATTCCTTGATTTCAATTTTCTAGAGGGGAAGATTTGCAGTTATAATTATGTTATGTATTCTCTATAGTTCTAGGTTCTAATTTTCCCAAAGTAATATAATGTGAATGAAAATTATTTTGGGTAAAATTTTTCTACTTTAATGTGATTGATTTTTCCTATTTTATTTTCTGTCTAAATTTATTTTACAAAAATTAAAATACTAGTAATTTTATTTTCGAACTATTTTCAAATTTTGCTACATAAATAATTTATAAATATAAAATAATTAGTGAAATATAAATAAATTGAATATGGTATTAGAGATAATATATTGAGATTAAATATTCAACCTTTTGTTAACAAATTTCCGACATGGATCAGCAAACATAATTCTAGTCACTCAAAGTACCATGGAAGGAATACCACATCTTTAGTTATTAAGAGATTGATTGGACAATATTCAATGGGCATTGAAATAATTGATATGCAAGGGATGACCATGTGGCATGGAGTTTGGTTGGACTATTACTTTGGCAGGTTGAACTTGTAGGTGGGGCTAAGTGTAAAGGATTAATGTTCTAATACATGTATTAATGAATGCTTATGAACAACTTAATTGGATTTCATTAATGTACCAAATTACGCCTCACTGTTAAAAGATCCAGTATTTTTAACTTTTTCCTATTTCGAATATGCTTCTTTCGAAGCTTAAACCCAGGGTCGAACCCTGTAGCATTCTTACCATGGCTGTGAGGATCATGGAAGCGACAGGTCCACGAGTTTCTAGCCAAAAAAATTTGGGTGGACAGAAACTCAGCAATAAAACACCAGAACACAACAAAACGACGCGAACGGAGGGCTCAGAAATGTCTCCTTATCCAAAAGCCCATCCACTGCTTCTGTGTACATAGAACGCCCTCGCCCTCCCCTACAAACTCCATTGCTCATTCACTCTGCTAAAAAAACCAATCGACATTTGAAAAAATCCCCCAATTCAATCCGCCATGTCGTGCGCCAACGTCGCCCTATCGGCCTGCCAGATGTCGGCGTCGACGAAGCCCATGATCCCTTCCTTCGATGGCCTCTCCACCCGTATTCTCCCTTTCCGCCGCTCCTCAATGGATCCCAACGCGGAGCTCGAATCCAAGTGCCCGCGTGGCCGCGCCGTGACGGTCTGCGACCTCCGCACACTCCGCGATCGCATCGCCTCCGTCTCCAACACGAAAAAAATCACCGACGCCATGAAGCTGGTGGCCGCTGCCAAGGTCCGCCGTGCTCAGGAAGCTGTGGTGAACGGGCGTCCCTTCTCAGAAACCCTCGTCCAGGTTCTCTACAACCTCAACGAGCAGCTCCAGATCGAGGACGTCGACATTCCTCTCACGCAAATCCGTCCTGTCAAGAAGATCGCCATCGTCGTCGTCACGGGCGATCGCGGCCTTTGCGGGGGTTACAACAATTTTGTCTTGAAAAAGGCCGAGCGCCGCATGGCGGAGCTTCGCGAGCTTGGCGTCAGTTACACAATCGTCAGCATCGGCAAGAAGGGCAACTCCTACTTCAAGCGTCGCCCGGCCATCCCGGTCGACAAGTACTTGGAAATCGGCTCGATGCCGACGACGAAAGAAGCCCAGGCCATCGCCGACGACGTCTTCAGCCTTTTCATAAGCGAAGAAGTCGACAAGGTCGAGCTCCTGTATACGAAATTCGTGTCGCTGATAAAATCCGAGCCGATCATTCACACGCTCCTGCCGCTTTCCCCCAAGGGCGAGGTCTGTGATATCAACGGCGTCTGTGTCGATGCCGCCGAGGACGAGATGTTCAGGCTTACGACAAAAGAAGGGAGGCTCACCGTCGAGAGGGAAATGGTTCGAACCCCGACGCCGGATTTCTCCCCAGTCCTCCTTTTCGAGCAGGACCCCGTTCAGATTCTGGACGCCCTGCTCCCTCTCTATCTCAACAGCCAGATTCTGCGCGCGCTCCAGGAGTCGCTCGCCAGCGAGCTGGCGAACAGGATGAATGCCATGAGCAACGCCAGCGACAATGCCAAGGAGCTGAAGCGGTCGCTGTCAGTGACTTATAACAGGCAGCGGCAGGCCAAGATCACGGGAGAGATTTTAGAGATCGTCGCGGGAGCCAACGCCCTAGAATGAGTGTTTGTTCGTCTTAATTGCCTTTTGTCGATGATCGAGAATCGGATTCGGCTTGCTTAATGTCGATGTCGAGAATCAGATTCGACTTGCATCGACTTGCAGTCTTGTATATCTATAAGGGCTGTTTTAGGCCCGCTGTAATTTTTGAACAGTTCATCAATTTATATGCGATCACTGCTCAAACTGCCTTGCTTTGATCTTAATAAAGAGAGAATTCAAGAGACAGTTTACCTTTCTTTGACGTATCTGATTTAAATTACCCCTGCCTTGATCTTTATAACGAGAGAATTTAAGAGATACTTTACCTTTCTTTGATGTATCTGATTTAATTTATCTTTCTTTATTGTCTCTGATCTGCCTTGCTTTGATCTTAGTGAAAAGAGTTCAAGAGCCAGTTTACCTTTCTTTGAAGTATCTGATTCAAATTACCCGTCTTGATCTTAATAACGAGAGAATTCAAGAGATACTTTACCTTTCTTTTATGTATCTGAGTTAATTTAACTTTCTTTGTTGTCTCTGATCCTGCCTTGCCGTGATCTTAATAAAGAGGGAATTCAAGAGACAGTTTACCTTTCTTTGACGTATCTGATTTAAAGTACCTGCCTTGATCTTAATAACGGGGAATTAAAGAGATACTTTACCTTTCTTTCATGTATCTGATTTAATTTATCTTTCTTTGTTGTCTCTGATCTATTTTAGTTTCTTTTTCAATTGCATTTTGTTTTGGTTCTTTACAGTAACACTTCTTATTTTTTTTTTTTCCAGAATCGGGACTCGCTTCCCCTTAAACCTCGACCAGGATTGCGTCCCGTTTGGAGTTAACAGATTATCAGTTCTCAGACATAGGATTGAGTCTCGAGGTTTGGGGTTAACAGATGATCGCACCGACGATTCCCGGGCAAGAACCAAGAGCACCATTCACAATCGAGGTCAGTAGAGAAAAGCCTCCATCAGTTAACCACTGGACCCCATCTTAACTGACAGTTACATTTTATACTCTCGACAGTGATGATCATGATTGTTTTATGAAATGAAATGATATTTTAATGTGGATGAGACTAAAAATAGTCTGTGGGACTATTAGTTTCCTGTTTTTTGTCTTTTGCAATTCAATCATTTTCTTGTTCTAATTGATGATGAGCTGGCCCAACTTTCCAACAATCCCCTCACTGAATAAACAATGCCAAGAAACCGATGTTAGCATATTCCCATAACTTTCTCCGATGTCTTTGACCGCATCACATTCCAAAATGAAATGTTTTTCCGATTCCACTGCCTCAGATGTGTAAAATGTATACACCTGTTATTCTCAAGCTTCTTTAGGCCTTTTCCACCGTATTGTTTCACACCAAAGTTGATGCGAATTGGTTCTTAATTGAGAAATAAGAACCTTTGCCCTCCATGGAATGCTAGCTCCAATGAACTCTTTTTGTTGTAGATCACACATAGGGTTGAATTCCTCAATGTAGTACTTCTTATTTCTACTAAACTCTTTTCTCCATACCCGTTTATGAAACTTCTACATAACAAAATCCTTTAGTTCCTTGCTATTTGTGGAACAAACATTGAGGTATATATTCCATTTTTGTTTTCATATACAGTTTTGTTTCATCCATATTTTCTTTCTTTCACTCATGCCTTCATTGAAGATAACATTAGGCCATCTACCTACTCCCGTTTGTTCAATTCTTTTTAGATATCTTATGAGCCACACCATAGCAATTGCTTTGATGGGAGTTGCTCATGTTTCACTCAACATTATCTTATAAGATACTGAATTTTTTTTATTTTGAACTTGCTCTCATGATCAATCATATTTGGATTTTCTCAATTTGTTTCCATTTTGAGATGGGGGTGCTGTTAGCCCACAATTCACACCCATATAGCATCATTGGACAAACTAGGAGTCCAAAAAAGGATTTTAGTCATTTTCCAATCCCATAACTCTGTCTCTCTACATCTGTTTTGAAGAGCATATAATGATTTCCACCCTCCTAAAATTCTCTACTTTCTGCAATCCTCCCAATTAAGTTTGTTGTTGAAATCAATACTGAGGTACTTTTACTCATTTACTTCTTCAAGAATGTTGCCTTCAAAGGAGAATGTATGTTGGCTCTGCTTCCTTTTATTAGAGAAAATCATTATTTTGGTCTTGCTAGTATTGACTTATCCCCACTTCTCTACAAAAATGCTCAAGGGCATATAGGTGCATTTGCACTCCATGGGCCAATTTAGAAATCAATACAAGATCATCCGCATATAAAAGAAGCTTTATCACAAACTCCCCCAACTGAACGCCATCTCCACCTTGCAAATTTATCCACTATTCCATTTTATCAATATATAAGCCAAAAAGAGTAGGAGATAGAGGGCAACCTTGCTTGACTCCAATGTCACTTCTAAAGCTTTCTGAAATACTTGCCGAGGTTCTAATTTTGACTTTCACTTCTTCATAAAGCCTATGGACAACGACTCTATAATGCAAAGGTATTTCAAGTTCTTCCATTCTACGCCACAACTTTTCTCTAGGGACTGTGTCAAATGCCTTTTTGAAGTCAACAAAGCAACGGAATGCTTCTTCTTTGTCCTCCCAAACCTTTTCAACAATGTGTCTCAACGTGATACCATGATTCACTGTAGAATGCTTCGGCCTAAAACCCGCTTGTCCTCTTGCCCTATTTTCTTTTACTTCTGCCCACTTACTGATTCTATTTTCTGCCATGCCGCCGAAAAGCTTTGCAAACAAAGTATTGATCATAATGGTTCTATAATTGGAAGGATTATTAATGTCTCCACTTTTAAAAAGGGGATTGATAGATATTTCCATGATGTGCGGTGCAAGGGTGTTCATTCCCCATTTTAGATACTCTGCTTAAAGCTCAACCAAGTCTTTTGCCATTCTTGTTTTCAACTTCTTAATTCCAATCTCCACCTCTTGTAACGTGAAGAGATTTGTAGTTGTGTTAATCCTGAAAGGAGGCTCTGACTCTGATTCTTTCTCATAGAGTTGCTTTGCATATTCTTTTTTTTGCTAAAGCAAGAGTCGTACCTTCGTTATCATTAAATTAGAAAAATATTTACATAGAATACAACCATCCACATGGAAACATGGATCTTAATCAAAACTACCTTTTAGAAAAACCAAGGGTCAAGAGTAAAGTGTGAATACTCTGACCCTTACCCACACAACTGCACCACCCTAAATGGCAAAAAGTACCAAGGCCACAAAATCAACCCATCAGATCTGAAAGGGGGAGAAAGCTGTTAATCTCCACCATCAAAACTCCTAGCTCCAACCAACGACAGAGGAGGACCTCGCTGAGCCAAGACTCCCGCCAATTAGCAGCTTGGACCCACCAGTAAGCGCGCAGATTCCTGACCGTCGATCCTCCCAGCTTGATCCAACAGTAGAGGTGAATATCACACTGCCTAGAAGTCCGCCATTTAACCTTATGGCCCCACTGACAAACTCGATGAAACATAGCCATAGATCTGCCGGGCTTGATCCTATGGCATAGGATCATATCACACTGAGCAAAAGTGCTGCTGGTTAACGTGCGATAAGGGTGAAAAACAAAACCACCCCTCGGCCACGTGTTGCCTGAAGAGCGTGATCGCTCCCAAATTTTAAAAACAACTTCCCACCCGAGAGGCCCCTGATATACGGAAACCACTTAGTGGGCGGAATAGTGTCCTTACACAGCGTTTGAGGAATATTTTGTTCGCCATTGGATCTCAGATTTCGGTAGCTTCCACTTTCTCCTTTATAACCATAAGTGAGCTTGAGCGATGTACTACCCCTTCCCTCCAACCAACTACTTTGGTAACAGATTCCTCCGAGCTGCGTAAGAAAAATCGAGAAAAGGAAAAACTTACACCTCATAATTAAACCAAATTGTTGGATAGAGCTTCCATAGTTTTGATGCGGTACACTGTCATATTCTTGTCTGCTTGGGTATCGCACTGATCCATGAGACTAGCCTGAGACAACCTATGCCCACCCATCACAACCTTGTTCATGGTACACTTCACTCCTTGATTGGCCAGTAAATCAGCAAGTTTGTTGGCTTGCCTTCGCACTTGGTTAAAACTAACTGTGCGTAGGCCTCTGAGGTGGAGCTGGATCCTTTGAAAGACTTGGATCAATCTCCAGTGTTTTGAAACCTTCTTCGGCTCCGAGCCCCAACTAATTTTTTTGACTGTGTTGATAATTAACTTAGAGTCAGCTTCGATAATAACATTCTGTCGGTTACCCTGCACCAGGAGTTCTAAGCACTGCTCCATAGCCATGGATTCTGCCATGTTATTTGTAGCTCTGCCTAAATGTCCATGGAAGATGGAAAGGATATTACCAGAATCATCCCTTAGCACTCCTCCGAAGCCCGCATTGCCCAGGTTGCCTTTTGAAGCCCCGTCTATGTTATATTTCAGAAAGCCCAAAGGGGGAGGATACCATAATTCATGCTTAGAATCCATGATCATAACCTTTCTGTTCAGGCACTGCGACATAAGCCCGTGCATTCCCAACAGTCCCAGAATCCTCTTGTCAGCACCAGAAGGTGGATTTTTAGGGGTATTTCGCACTATGGTACCAACCGTCTCTTTAAGTTCAGTCAAGGTTTGCTTCAAAAGACATTGGAGGGATCTTTTTTCATTTTGAAAATTCTCTTATTCCTTTCTTTCCAGACATTCCAAATAATGAAGCTAGGCGTAAGAGCCCAAGCTGAGCCAAGAATATCATTATCTGAATAATTACGTCTCCACTTGGTTAGTGTGTTGATGATACAGCCTCTATCTCTGTCGCTCTTTTGGAAGATATTAGCAAAAGAATCCTACAAATTAGAGTTGAAGATACAATTATTGAGGAGGTGTTCCATGGTTTCTTCTTGGGCTTCACAGAGCTGGCATCTGGAAGGCCCCAGAACACCCCTTTTCTTAATGTTATCCGGAGTCAGAATTCTCTTATGATAAACCAGCGACATAAAGAATTTAATCTTCATCCAGCCTTGATACCTCCACAGATTCTGCCATGTTCTATCCGGAGCAAGAGAATCCATTTCAAGGAGTTTGCGTTTTGCCTCCTTAAGGTTAAAGGTACCCTCATTATTGTTGCCCCACCTCAATTGGTCATGCCCCCCTGTCACTAAAATCTTCCTTTGTTCCAGTATTTGCATGAGAGCATCAACTTTAGTTTTCAAGGGGTTATTTTCCTTGTAAATCATGTTCCTCCACTTTCTCCATTTACTTTCATTATTATTTTGGTCCCAAAAATCTTTGACCTGTGATAACCCTATGATGTCTGTCTCTCTCTCGAGATCCAGAAATTCCTCTTTTAGCAATATTGGTTCTTGTTGCCATTTATCTTCTCAAAAAAGTGCCAGATCCCCCTCTCTGATTTCCCAGAAGCTATTCTTTTGAACAATGCCTCTGTTCTCCCAGGCCTTATTCCAGATGTAAGAGCCCTTAATATTTCCAGACATCCTTATATGCTCGTTATTATCCCAAGTGCTAGCATATTTTTCTGTCCAGATACTAGCCCACTGGGCCTTTGGTTCTTTGACCCATCTCCACCATAACTTAGCTCCTAAAGCGCTGCCTAGAACCTCTGGGTCATCCAAACCCAGACTTCCTTGATTTTTGGTTTTGCAAATATTTTCCCAAGAAACTAAGGCCCATTCCCTTTTTTGTTCCCCCTTACCCCATAGGAAGTCTCTTTGAATGGTTCTGAATTGTTATAAGACTCCTTTTGGTGCAGGGAGCGCTGAAAGCATGAAAACTGGGATAGGTTGGAGAACAGCTTTTGTAAGCACCAACTTGCCAGCCAAGTTTAAAGATCTGATGGTTCAATTCTTGATTTTATCCTGCATCTTATTAATCACCGGCTCCCAGAGACTCTTATGAAGAGGTTTAGCAATAAGAGGGATTCCCAAATACTTCGAAGGAAGAGAATCTCTTTGAAAGCCTAGAATTCTGGCGATATTCCTTTGAATAGCAATATCAGTATTAAAGAAAAAGATTTTAGATTTGAAAAGATTAACCTCCATACTTGTGGCCAAACCAAAGTCAATTAGAAGTTGTTTGTATGCCAAAGCTTCTTTGACTGTAGGAACTCCTTGCAACATGGTGTCATCCAAAAATTGTTGATGAGTCAAAGTCTGTCCATTCTCAGAAAGTTGAAGACCCTTGATTTTGCCTTTTGCTTTTCCCTGCTTAATTGATCTACCAAGTCCTTCTATCATGAGTATAAAGAGAAAGGGAGAGAGTGGATCTCCCTGCCTGAGGCCTCTTCAGGGAATAAAATCTCGGAGGGAGAGCCATTTACCAAAATTGAAAAGCTAGAAGAAGTTACCAAAGCCATGACCCATTTAACCCAATTATGATCAAACCCAAAAGCAATAAGAACCCTCCTGATATAGGTCCAGTTCAACATATCATAGGCTTTAGCTAAGTCCAACTGCATAATCATTCCAACCTTCCTGTTGCTAGTCAGTGAGTGCACCAACCTCCTGTGCTTGAATAATGTTATTGAGAATTTGTCTGCCTTCCACATAACCAAATTACTCCCCAGAAACCAGAGTGGGGAGAAGAGGTTTAAGTATGTTAGCTACAACCTTGGATATAATCTTGTAAACCACATTGCACAATGCTAATGTTATGGGTCTAAACTTATCAAGAGTTAGGGCATTATCCTGTTTAGGGATCAGACAAATAAAGGAGGTGTTGAGTGCCTTCAGAATAGTTCTATTCCTCCTGAAATCTTGTACTACATTCAGAATATCTTGTTTAACAATATTCCAACAGGCTTTAAAGAAATCCACATTAAAACCATCAGGACCTAGTGCTTTACCATTCTGCATTTCCTTGAGGACTTCACTGATTTCCTTTGCAGTTACTGGCCTATTGATGTTGAAATTATCCTCTCTGGACACTAGTCTTGGTATATGTATTGTTAGATTCTTAATGAAAGGCTCTCCGTTTAAAATGGTTTCCTTTGCAATCCCACGAAAGTGTTGAACTAATACCGCTTCTATTTTTTCATGGGTGCTGAGAAGTTGCCCTTCCTCATCCTTAATCGAGGAGATTCTATTATGAGCTCGGTTTGCCAAGGTTGACTTGTGGAAAAATTTGGTGTTTCGTTCCCCTTCCTTTAACCATTGCACTCTAGATTTTTGTCTCCAAAATAATTCCTTTTGCTTGCATAAGTTCTCCCACTCGTGCTAAAGTTTGGTGGCTCTATCATTGCTGACTTTATCAAAGCCAACCTTGATAAGGGATTGGTTGAGTATCTGCAGTCTGTTTTCAACAACTTTTTTACCTTCAAAAATATTGCCAAATTCTTTCTTGTTCCACACTTTTAGCCTGAGCTTGATATGTTTTAGTCTTTTGTGAAGAAGGAACATGTTTGTATCCTGAATATGCAGATCTTCAGACCACCAGCTTGAAATGTTGTTGATAAAATCTGGATGGGTGAGCCAGACATTCTCAAATCTAAAAGGTCTATTCCTGGGAGTACCAATGCCCTTGATCTTTAGTTGAATTGGCCAGTGATCGGATCCTCCAAAGGGCATAATCCTTGCTTCCATTCCATTATCATTGAGTATAAGGTCCTCTGATATGATAAATCTGTCTAGCTTTGAGGCAACCAGAGACCCTCCTCCTCTTCTATTGTTCCAAGTAAAGAGACCATTACTTGAATCAATGTCAACCAGTTTCATAGTGTCCATAAAAGATTGAAAAGCTAAGGCATCTTTGGTTAGAGCTTTGGTGCCCCCTTTTTTCTCCGAAAGTGATTTGATCATGTTGAAGTCCCCCCCCATAATCCATGGAATCCCAACTTATCTCTCTCTGAGATCCATAAGAGAATCTAGAAATCTCAATTTGTTGTCTATTCTCTGAGGGCCATAAACATTCGTTACCAGATAGATCTCCCTATCCCCCACAGGTTGAATGACCATTGATAAATAATTTCTGGAAGCTTCAGCATCTATTATACCAATCTTTAGGGGATTCCAAAGAGTAAGAATACCACCTGCTGTATTTTCTGCCTTGACTTCTAGAAACTCAAAACGACTAAGCCATTTACTATGAAGTTCTTTAATTTTCTGAATAGAATATTTAGTTTCTTGGATAAATATAATATCTGGAGCTTCCTCTTTCATTATGTTACTAAGTAATCTTTGCTTCCTTTTACTACCTAGACCCCTGATATTCCAAGAAATAAACTTCATCATTAAAGATTAGTGAAAGAGTAACTGGTTAGGTTTTTCATCTTACCCGAATCTATCATTAGCTTTCCACACTCCATCAGCAGCTCATTCTGCTTTTTTCTTCCTCTTTTCTTTCCTGGGCCTCGAGGTGCTAATCCTGGTGTGTTTTTTTATAGATTTCACACCTTCTTTCCCATGGTTTGTCGTGTTACCTTGCCTTTCCACCCCACTAGCCTAGGTTTTCCATAAGTACAGTTGCTGAACTCTAGAGAACTCTTCTTGAGGTAACGAATCTAACCCTTCCATGGTTCCCTGTTTCAAGAACCCTTCCAAATCTAGGTGCTCTCTGTCTAGAATCTCCTGCAGTTCATGATCCTCCATTTCCATCTCGCTCTGTGTCATTTCCTGGTCCATATCCAGTTCTACATCGCTCATCATAGCCTCTTGCTGTATGTTATTGTTCTTTGGTTGGTCTTTGTCCTCCTCTATCTCCTTGTCCTTTGGACTTTACTCTATTCCCTGATCTACTTTTATCGTCTCTTTTTCTTCCTCGAGAACTTGGAACCTATTCTGCAAAACTTGAGGCCCTTTTGCTTGGTGTTGCTTAAGTCCCCTTTTGTCGCCTTTTCCTCTGTGGCTCACTTTTTGAAAGCTTACCGTATCTTTCATTGTGAAAGTTCTGCTCTTATTTTCGATTTTACTGAGAGGGCAATCTCTGAACAGGTGTCCATGCTCATGACATTTGTGACATCTAAAGGAATATGTTCATAATCTATTGTTTGCACCCATTCTTCGTCAAAAACTTCCAAGATCAACTTATCCGGTAGAGTTTCGGAGAGATCCATTTCCACACAGATTCGTGCAAAGGAGGTATATTTTTCTCTTCTAGTGGCTTCTGAAGCCTTGACAAAACGTCTTAATTTGTTACCTATGGCTGTTAGTGATTCTGTTTGCCAGTAATCAAGAGGAAGGGAGTAAAGTCTTACCCAAACTGGAACTGATGTGAAAGTCTCCCGCTCCGGGACAAAGTTCATCATCCACGGCCTCATATAGAGGCCAGCAGTTACATAGAAGTAGGGCCCTCCTTCAAGCACTCTGTCTTTATCCTCAATATTAGTGAAGACCACTGTAAAGAATCCTTTTGACCCCAGATGTAGGTCAATGCTCCCTTTTGGTTTCCAATGGTATTTAATCCATGTATGTAAAGCTTTTTCAGTGGGCCATACTTCCATGAATTTACAAATGATAGCATAAGTTCGCATGTGGTCCCTATGTGCCTGCAGCGCAGGATCATTCAGGACTACCCTAGGTATAACCTTAGATTTGGGCTTACAAGGTCCTTTCTGTGCCTTGGTTTTTGCTCTCTTTTCCTTGTCATTTTCCTCCTTTTCTTTTGTGCTTTTATTTTGCCAATGTTTGACTCCCTCCTGCTCTTCTTCCCTGCTCTCCTTCCCCTCGTCATCAAGACTTCTGACTTCTTCCATTGGCTTCTTACCACCGCTGGTAACACCCTGCTTGTAGGAGGGAGTAGAGCTCCCTCCTCCACGCCCTACCATGGAGATCAACGCCTGCAAGCGTTCAACCCTAGTTGTTCTTCGCGCTCTCCTCCCAACCAGTCCAATCCGTTAATAGTCCGAGTTGCTTTGCATATTCAAACCATTGTTGTGCTATAATAGTATTTTTTATTTGCTTCTTCCTTGGTTGAAGTTCCTGCTAGAAAAGCTTTGGGTTATTCTTGTTTAGATATATTAACTCTTCTCGTCTTGTTTGCATGAATTCATCTTTTTGCCTTTTTACCATCTACTTATATAACTTTACATTCATCTTCTCCTTTCCTGCCTTTTTCAAGGTTCTCCTTGCCATTTTGCATTCCTCATCAAACCAAGCATTTACAGGAAAACAATTTGATTCTCATTTCCTATTTTTTGCTATTTGGATTATATTTGTTAACCCATGAGTGTTGAAACTTTTGAAACCAGTTTTCTCCTTCTGAATTAATCTTTCTAACATTGTCTTGAAGATAGTGCAATTTTCTTGTGTTAGAAGAATTTTGCCCCTTGATAGTGATTGTTGAGAGCATTGGGATTTTCTCCCATTTTGTCTGTCTTCTAACCATGATAACTCTATATAAATTGGGTTATGGTCTGATTTTAAGTCCCAAATATGCTCTCCAATCTTAACTTCATCTATCCTTTCTATCAAACTTTGTGAACACATCAGATAGTCAACGACACTTGCCCCATTGTATGTGTTGCAAGTGAAGTTCCCAAAACTTTTCCATTTGTCTAGACCATTGCAAATAATTAAGTTGAAAGCCCCACACAATGTAAGCTTCCTCTCCAAAATGATTGCTAACTTTGTCATCTTTTGAACACCTCACCCATTGGGGATTCTCCTCTTCAGTGAGCCAAATAGGATTGTGATCCTCTTTACAACAAAGAATACTAGTTTGATGATTTGATGTTCTAGCATTGAAATCTCCCATTAAAAGAATTTCTCCCCGCTGAGAGTACACGACAGTATTTTGCTTTAAAGCTGCATACGAATCCTTGCTATTTAGCCCCTTATTTTTGTAAGTTTTTGAGACTTGAGGGGCAAAATAACATGCTGCAATTCTTATGTGATTCTCATTTTCTGATATTTTGAACTATAAATATTGTTTACTTGCATCTTCTTTAATTAACTGAATGTGACGACCTTCTTTTTCTTTCACTAAAACTTGTATTCCGCCATACCCTTTGCCATTTTCTGCTACCTTGTTCCAAACTGCTAACTTCAAATAACTGTCAAACGCAGGAGTTTTGCAACCATCATGTTCATGAGTTTCCGTGAGACGAATTATGTCTCTACCTTTCGCAATAGGCCCTAACACAGGTCCCCTCCTCCAAGAGTAACCTCGACAATTCTAACAAACTAAACTTAGGTAGACTTGGGTAGGATTTGATTGCTATGCAGTTTGGCACATAAAACTCAAATTTGAGTCTTCACCCCTTTTCATCCATGTTGATCTTGTTGTTTTCCTCCCTATCATCGAATTCTCAGCTTTTTCTTTACTGCCAGCTTGCTGCCTTGTTTTGCTCGGAGGCCCAATCACTGCAATAACTGCTTTACCATTGTACAACATGCCCTTTTCCCTTTATTTCTTGCTGCTCTAATTTTCTCCACTTCTTCCCTTCTCTCCTCTTGTTGTTTGTTGGTTAAATCTTCATCTAGGAAGAAGTGTGAGCCTTTCAAGAGTTTCTTCTTGCCCAAGAGTTGGTGTTTGTCTTGCACGCTTGCCATGGTGACTTTTATGGGTCAAGGCTGTTGAAAATTTTAAGTCTATCCATTAGAAATTTGATCTGTATTCTTCTGGTTTATTTCTTTTACTTGTTAAATTCAAACAAGTACATATAAATAACAAAATAAACACAATACAATCTCAACATCTACAGATCATCAGTTAAAAGAAAACAAACACTCAAGTGACACCGTTATTTTTGGGCAAATGTCCCCGGAATAATCCAATGCGGGAAAATTGGTGCAACTATTCTGAGGGTTTATTATTATGTAGTATTTTCTTGAATAAAACTAGGTGCCAAACTGGCTCACCCGACAGAGAAAAATAACTGGCAACAATACCTCTCTGTTCGGAAGCAGGTATTCAGAAAACTTGTCCCACGAAATCCTCCCTAGCGACTTTGAAGCTCTGCACTGGCTCTTCTGGCCTCTGCGTCAACCCCAAATCCTTATGCGTCAGCCCTCTGAGGCACTGTGCAACCTCTGGGACCCTCTGCGTCACTCCAGTTGCTCTTTGCGTGGATGATGCAGTCCCTCTGGCCTCTGCACTGTCTCTGTTGGGCTCTGCGTGGCATGCTTTCGCTGCTGCTTCTCGCTCTGTGCCTTTGCGTTGGTCTCTTGGCACCATCTCTGCCTCTCTGTCCAGTACTCACTGCCCCTCGTTGCTGATCACTGATTTGAATTTGCTTAGCCAACCTCGCTCTAGCAAATCGAATCACTGATCACTCTGGTGTATCTTCCAACTGACCCTCAAGCCTCCTCTTATACTTTTCTCGTTGGTCCTTCAATGACCGAGATTAAATCTCTAATCAACAGCTAAGATTAGGTTTGGCTTGATCCATGACTTTTGGAACCTTCAAACCCAGTTTTATATTAATACACATTAATATTTTATTTTTCCTAAGTTTAGACTTAGGAACTCCAAACCGGTTAGAATCTGCCCAAACCATTTCTGGGTCTTGGAGATCTTATGTGCTTTAGCCTCTCCACCAATTTTCATGGCTAGAGCATATCCGATGCTACCCCAAATCAACACTCTCTCTTAGCGAGGATTGTGCTCTAGTAATACTCCTTACTAAGCATTACTCTGATTATATGGCATCGGTACCTGTGCTGATGCTAGGCCTCCCCGCTTAACATCCTCTGCACTGCTGCATCTTGTACTACTGCCCATGGCCCTGCCATTGCCACTGTTGCATCCGTACGATAACTCCCTCTACATCCGTGCTGCTGCTGGTCCTTTCTCCCAACATTGCATCTGCATTGCAACCCCCTTTTCATCATGTTGCATCGTGCTACTGCCAACTGCTACTGCACTGCAACTCAGTGACTAAGAAGTAAGTAAATGATCCACCCAACTATTGACATCCCTGTCAGGCTAGAAACACTCCCCATGCTGAAGCTCTCTCTGTCGCTAACAAGTGCTCCCTCTACTGACCTCTGCGTTGCTGCAAGAACTTGCATCTGGCACAACTGCAAACCTCTCTATGCCATCCTGCACTGTTGCAACACTCTTCGTGCCTCTCGCACTATTGCAGCCTGCTAGCCTCGCGCTGCCCGGGGACTCGTACATTGTAGCACTCTCTGCCGCTTCATCCTCATCTGTCTCTATCGACATCCACCAGTCTTGCTACTCTCTCTTCGGGGCTACCATAGGAAGGTATAATCCAAGAGGTTGGGTACCTCAAGGATCCTGCCCCTCATCGCCTGTAGTCCTCTTGACTACTGCTCGATGTCTCGCCATCTCTTCTCTAGAGGTACATAAGCACTCATGGCACAATTGTCATTCTCCTCGACTTCCTTTTCCGCTTTCGCTGGCGCTGCCTTAGAGTCAAACGCCTCTCCCTTGTTCTTCTTTCTCGGACATTGGTTTGCATAATGACCCAGTTCCCCATAGTGGAAGCACTTGACCTTGGAGAGGTCCTTCTTCCTCTTCTCCTGCTTTCCCGCAGATGCTAAAGCTGCATCCTCTTCCTCTTCCTTCTTGATTCAGACTCCTTTGCTGCTACTCCCTGCCTTGCTCAACCGCTTGATCTCTTCTTGACGAAGAGCTGCCCACAACTCTTCCCAATCTGGAAGATCTGCCCTGCTTAGTATACTTTGGACAAATGTCTCCCACTCCTCAGAGACTGCGTTAAGTGCGGTCCTTACCATCATCTCTTCATCCGGCATGGCCCCTATGGAAGTCAATTGGTCCCATATCTCCTTCAATCGACCGAGGAAGAGAACTATCTGCTCCCCCTTTTGCATCTGGTATGACCGCAGCTGATTCTCAAGTAACATCTTCCTCTGCACGTAAGTATGCTGGTAGAACGTCTTCGAGATGTCCCACATTTCCTTTGCTGTCTCCTTCTCGGCAATATGTTGGACCACATGATCCTTGACCCCATCAAGGATGATGCATTGTGCCTTGGCCATTGCCTCCTCATACTTCTCATTAGCTGCCGGGTCCATTGGGATAACCATTGTTCTCAAGGCGAAGCCCTTGATGTGATGTCTATTTAGAATGGACAGGATCCTGGCCTTCCAGACCACAAAGTTGGACGCCTCGTCCATCCTATCCTGATCCCTTAGCCCATTCACGACCATCTCTCTGCTCTTCTGTCGACTCCTCCTAGTCTCTCTACTTCCCTCTAGAAGTTTTCCTTTCGACTCCTGCTGAGTCTCTCGACTTCCCGCTTGGAAGTTCTCTGCTAGACTTACTTTGAGTCCCGATTTCCCTTCTAGAAATCCTCCTACCAAACGTCAAGTTGCACCTCTCCGATCTTCTGTGCACCTGCAACATTGATCTAGATTCCTTGGCTAGAAATCCGCCTCGGTAGCAACTCCCTCTACTTTGGTTTTGCCCTGTTAGGTACTGTTTTGACCACAGTACTCCACCAACGTCGCTCCTGCAAACTACCCACAACTTCCTATGCCTCAGCGACTAAAGGATTGAGCCTCTAGGCTCTGCGCAATCCTGGCACTGGGAAAACAACTCCCTCATTCCACTTTGTCAACCCTCCTGGTCTCTGCGTGAGCCTCTCTTTGCCCTCCTCAGCCTCTGTACTAGCCTCTCTCTAGCCTGGACTGATGACGCAGTCCATCTGCATCAACCCTTCTTTTGTTGCTTCTGCAAGGATCAACTCCTGTCACTCGGGACAATTGATTTTGCTGCAAATGCTCTGCTTAGTTGATGTCTTCAGCTCTCCTGTGATTTGCAACAATGCTTTGATACCGTGTTGAAATTTCTAAGTCTATCTGTTAGAAATTTAATCTGTATTCTTCTGGTTTATTTCTTCTACTTGTTAAATTCGAATAAGTTATTTAACACATATAAATAACGAAATAAACACAATACAGTCTCAACATCTATAGATTATCAGCGGAAAGAAAACAAACACACAAGTGACACCGTTATTTTTGGACAAATGTCCCCGGAAAAATCCAATGCGGGAAAACTGGTGCAGCTATTATGAGGGTTTATTATTATGGACATTTCCTTGAGTACAACTGGGTGTCAAACTGGCTCACCTGACAGAGAAAAATAACTGGCAGCAATACCTCTCTATTCGAAAACAGGTATTCAGAAAACCTGTCCCATGAAACCCTCCCCAACGACTCTGAAGCTCTGCGTTGCCACTTCTGGCCTCTACGTCAACCCTTTGAGGCACTGCGTAGCCTCTGGGACCCTCTGCGTCACTCCAGCTGCTCTCTGCGTGGATGACGCAGTCCCTCTGGCCTCTGCATGGCCTGCTCTGGTTGCTGCGTCTTGCTCTCTGCCTCTACGCTGGTCTTTTGGCACTGTCTCTGCCTCTCTGTCCAGTACTCATTGCTTTTCGCTGCTGATCACTGATTCGACTTTGCTTAACAGCCCCGCTCTAGCAAATCGAATGACTGATCACTCTGGTGTATCTTCTAGCTGGCCCTCAAGCCTCCTCTTATACTTTTCTCGTTGGCCTTTCAACGACTGAGATTAAATCTCTAATCAATGACTAAGATTAGATTTGGCTTGATCCATGACTTTTGGAACTTTCTAACCTAGTTTTATATTAATACCCATTAATATTTTATTTTTCCTAAGTTTAGATTTAGGAACTCCATTAAAAATATTAATTATTTTAATATGTCCCAAACCAGTTAGAATCTGCCCAAACCATTTCCGGGTCTTGGAAATCTCATGTGCTTTAGCCTCTCCACCAATTTTCATAGTTAGAGCACATTCAATGCTACCCTAAATTAACAGAGGCCTCTCTTCACATATCTTCCCCACCCTCCTTGCTTGGCAAATTTGCCCTTTCCAATGTAGTTTCTCTTTCAGAAAGTCTCTTGTCAAATTGAGAGTACTTTTATTCTTCCCATAATCTTTTATTCCCTTGATAATAAAATTTGTTTCCCTGTCCTTTATTTCTTTATGTTCTCTTTCCTGTGCTCTACGAGCACTTGCATCTTCTTCTTCCTTTGTCCTTATGTAACCATTAGTGTCTTCCTCTCCAACTTTGATTTTTGTTGCACCGTCTTTCCTGTTGTTCTTTTTTGCCCTCTCTTTTGGAAGGTCTGTTTGTTGAGATACTTGTGTATCTCTACCTGAGTTGCTTTAGCAATTATCACATCTTTGTTTGCTACTATTGATTCTTCATGATTTGCCATTCTTGTTTTCTTGTCTCTAGAGCGTTTTGTAACATTGTCATTTGTTCTTTTAAAATTCTGTTACCTTCCATTAAACAACAGATTTGCAACTGTGATTTCTAAAATTTTGCGGTCCCTTTCCTGTTTTTTGGCTTCTAAAATCTCCAACGTTGTCTTGGCCTTCATCAGTTCTTGGACATAAAGATCCGATGACCAAGTAAGAGGTGTAGATGTGGGAATGTAAATGATTGATTCTTCTTTATTTTTGCTGCTCTTATTTATTTTCTTTCTCTGGTACAATTTTTTTTTTCTTTGTTCCCATTTAAGGCGAGTAAGCCTACGCTTTAGACTGCCCCGATATTGCTTTGCATTTACCCAAATCCACTTTCATGTTTTCTCTGTTGAAGAAATTTTGACTTGTCCCAACTGATTTGTTTCCACAGAACCCTCCTCTCCGGCTTTTGTGTCCTCATCTACCATTTTATGCTTGAGAATCGCCCCCTTGTCAAGAACCTTCATAGCCACACTCTCTCCAGTTTTCGTATTCTAAGCAAATTTAACCTTCGCAAAGGTACCTTCACCAATGGTTCTTCTGATCTCATATTTGCCTACCTTGTTCATAACCATCTTCCTTGACCTCATCATACTTCCAATAACCACCGAGCAGTGCAGTGATAAATGCAATACATGCAGGGTATACAATGGTGGATCTGAGATATTTCAAAGCAGATAATGTATATGCCAGTGTATATTGCATTTAATGTTGCACTGCTTGGCATCGCATATATTGAATTTAATGTTGCTCTGTTTTGTATCGCATATGTTGCATTTAATGATGTACTACGTATTTTTCTAACTGTTAATAATTTGTATGATGGTTTGTTTAAAGTGCTTCTCTAAGTCAATCAGTGGAACTGAACAATGCAGAGATAAAAGAAATGGGTGTTGGAATATACCCAATCTGATCTATAACATTTTAGTGTTGATACTTATGTTCTAGTAAATATTGCATTCAGTTTTGCTTGATGTATAATGTGTGTGAGCAATAAGCACTAAACAATGCTGCAATAAATGTAATATCTGCTAGGATTTACACTGTCAGAGCTGAAGCATTTTAGAGTATGTGATAATGTATATCTTAGCATATATTGTATTCAATGCTGCATTGACTGGTACATAATATGATTTGGACTGGATTATTATCTTATTTACAATTTATATTGATATTGTTAGAGTGGAAAAAGTGGAGGAATCAATGCACAATACCAATTTTTACCAGTGGGCCCACTTTGGAAAATTTTGGGTCAAAAACCTCAGGAGCCATTTTGAGGCTTTAAATGAACACATTTTGTGATTTTGATTATACTATGAATGTAGATTTCATAATCTACATGATACTGTGAAAAATTCTAAACTGAAATTCTACTACTGTAGCAACTGATTTATTTCACCTACTTATTATTCACAATAAGTTATTTACGAAATTCTTTCAGCAAATATTAAAATAATTTCTACTGCAATTATCACACAATTACCCAGAGAAAAATACATGCACAAGAACCAATCACATCATCGCAGTTATTTTTGGACAATTGTCCCTAAAAAAACCCAATGTGGGAAAACCGGTGCAGCAGATGAGGGCTTTATTAATTTTCAGCAACAATTGCTTTTACAAGGAATGATTTTACAGAGAAACTGAAAGAAAACACTTGAGACTTTCCCTTTGAGACCATGCTCCCACTTTTACGTCCCTCTGATTGACCTAGCGTGGCTCTGCGTCCCTTTGCGTCAGCCTGCGTAAGCTCTGCGTCTCTTCTTTGGACTGTGTGTCTCTCTCTCTGCGCTGTCTTCCACTGTCCTGCGTCACCTCCTCCTCTGTCATTGCCTGCTGCTGATGCCCTCCTCTTCCTCCACCTTGCAACTCTCCCTCTGAAATCGATCTCCTCTTCCTTGAGATACTGAGTATGTGCTGGTGTGTCTCCAAATGACCCTCAAGTCTTCTCTTATACTTTTCCTGTTGACGAATCAACGACCAAGATAAAGTCCCTAATCAATGGTTAAGATTAAAACAGACTTGATCCTCATCTTTTAGAAGCTTCTCATCCTTACCTTTATTAATACCCATTAATATTTTTAGACTTAGGAACCCATAAAAATATTAATTATTTGAATAACTCCTCATCTGGATGGAATTTCTCAAAACAATTTATGGGTCTTGGAGATCTCATGTGCCTTAGCCTCTCCTCCAAATTTCAAGGCTAAAATCAACAAATACCTCTCCAACGACGCAAGAAACACCTTAATCGGAACTCACATGAGAAAGTTCTGCCTCTCGAAAGTTGATTACCATAATCTGAGAGGATGCCATGTTAGCACCCTATTATTCACGGAAAAACCACGTGATTATAATGAAGAAGACTTGATTCAATACTGTAGCTCTAGTTAAAAGTTGAAGAAGTGAAACCTAATGATTATTAGGATATTGAGCTGTGTTATATCGAAGCCTCTAGGAGGAAAAGGGGTTCCATTCTATTTGTGGGCATTTTGTTCCATAGATGAGCATAGTAGTTGAGAATGGATGGAGAAAAAAAGAGAAAATAGAGAGAATTTGTGCACTATAACAACCCACGGGCCATGGTCTTTAGTTTTTTGTACTTGCATCCATTTCCATTCAGAGAAAGAGAGAGTAGAGTGGCCTTATCTTCTAGTTGGGTTTTGTCTCGAAAGGGTTTCCCAGGGTATATCTTGTGTTCTTAGGATTGTGAGTGATTGTATTTTGTTTGTTCTCTGTTTTTCGCCTTTTAAATATTGCATGCATGAAACAATAACTTAATAAATCCATAAGTTAAAGGAAAAAAACCTGCACAATATAGATTTCAGAATTTTAACGAGAATTTTATCAGATTTGTTGGGACGAACTGTCCAGTGGAATAGCCACAACAGTTTATAGATCATAATGCTTGCCCTTCTTTAAATAAGATAGAAGCACTAACACTGGCTTGAAAAGGTCAGGACTTATTTCTTTGGACAAAACAACCCTTGAGTTGCTCCCTTGACACCTCCTTCACGTATCAGGACCAGTGATGCTTAGCGTTCTTCATTAGGGAGATTTTCAGCTACAAATCTCAGTTCTTGTACACCATACTCCACCATAGGATGACCAAGACAATCACCTCATATTTTCACGTGGATCTGTTAGATCAAAACCATGAGTAATGCACAAAAGTTCAGGGTGCACTAGACAATAGAAGGGGAAGATATCAAGTCTCTTCACAACCTCCTCTTCTGCGGGATTGATGAATACCATCAAGACCAGTTTCGTGCTGCCCAACTGTACACCAGTTCACATGTCCTTAGAGCACCAAAGGGACCAACCCTAAACACTTCTTGGGTAGGGTGTCCCTAACCTGTGTAATTACCTCCTAGTTTGTTAGGTTATGATATGTTCTATGCTTAGAGCAGTTTACTTCTTTTTCTTATTATTATCCACAAATTAACAATCACATGTACATAAAGTAAAGTGCAGATAGAACATTAAATGATCGATAGAAAAGAAGCCAAGACAAGAGACACAAGATGTGGCGGCTAGCCAGGGACAAACCCCAATATGGGGAAACCCTTTGATCAAATCTTCTTTTATCTTCAATAATTCAGCGGAGAGAAATAGTACATAAATCTGATTTACATCAGTAGCAACAAACCCTAGATCAACCCTCAACTAGGGCAGACAATATCTTGCAAACCGACCGTTGGATCGGCTTGATTCCTTCACCAAAAAATGCGGCCTTTTGAGGAGAGTCAGTTCCACCTACAACGCAGTTTTGAGAGAGAAAGATGGTCAACGCTAGTCAAACTTCCGATCTGCAGTTGCAGCCCTAAATTTGCGTCCTTCCTTCCACACGTGTGAGAGAAGAGTCCCTTTCTGCGTAGTATGAGAAGAGCCTCTTTTCTGTGCAGGAGAGAGAGAGATGTGATGAGATGAGTGTGTCCAAATGAGGAAACGACCTCCTGTATTTATATACAAATGTTGATGATTGAATAGATGCGACTGTTGGGCTTCTAAGCCTACATGAGTTGTTGGTCGGCTTGATAATTATTCCATAATCAAAATAAATTCATATCTCCATAAATACTTATAGGAATCAGATGATCTTTAGATCAATCCTACACCTCTCGACGAGAGGAATCTAATAAAAATATTATCAACCATGAATAAGATGACCCACATGGAGTTTGGCCCTAGTTGCCAATTTTAACACTCCCTCTCAACTAAGGAGAACTCCATTTGCAATTCGTTTGTTAGTCACTACTATTCATCCATCAAATGCACTGCCCTGTATAGCTTGACCCTTGCTTTGCTCTGCTCTATTTTGCCTGCTTTGCTCTGTTCTATTATGTCCTGTTATGCTCTGCTCTGCTCTGCTTTGTCCGAATTATGAAGAAGAAGAAATGGTCGAGGATGTATCATACCATCCTCCACTGACTCAAAGTCAGTCTCAGAGTGTGTACCACTGGTCCCAGACCAGTCCTCAACCGATCCGAAGTCAGTGTCACAATGGGTACAACTCCGACCACTGGTCCCAAACCAGTATCATTGATCCCAGATCAATGAAGGTCATCCTAGCATAGGGAGTACGGTAGATACAACGATGCGTCCATCGGTACTACTATGGTCCCTATCTTCATTTCCCTGCTCATTGATCAGATGAGAGGTACTTCCCATGAGTCTTAGACAGCATGGGTAGGATGCCTCGACAGGAGAACTAATCAATCCTCTCCACAAGAGAGCGAATCATCTTGTCCCACAGGAGAGCGAGTCATCCTGTCCACAGGAGAGCGAATCATCTTGTCCACAATCGCCATGGAGAACACATCATCTAGGCCTCACAGGAGAACTAATCATTTTTGCTACACAATTGTCATGGAGAACACATCATCCAGACCTCACAGGAGAACTAATCATGCTGCTACATAATCGTCGTCATGGAGAACACATCATCCAGACCTCACAGGAGAACTAATTATCCTGCTACATAATCGTCATGGAGAACACATCATCCAGACCTCATAGGAGAACTAATTATCCTGCTACATAATCGTCATGGAGAACACATCATCCAGACCTCACAGGAGAACTAATCATCCTGCTACATAATCGCCACTGGGTGTCACAGGGAAAGTTTTGATTCTTTTACCCTGTACACGTACACCACCAGGGGATGGTGAGTCACCCTGTGGTCATATGTCGCTCCAAGAAGTACCCCATGCCCCCTGGAGCTCCCAGAGCTCAATACATCATACAAGATCCTCATCAGAGGGTTTTTGAGCAACACCAAGTTGTTATCAGAAAGTCAAGAATTTGACCTTCCCTAGGGGCTTTGTTAGAATGTCGGCAACTTGTTCATCTGTACCGATATGTTGGAGCCTTATTGCTTCTCGCTGCACCATATCTCGAATATATTGGTACCTGATATCGATATGCTTGGAGCGATCATGAAATATGAGATTCTCTGACAAACGAATCCCACTCTGGTTGTCACATAGGATCACGGTGGTATCCAATGTAAATCCAAACAGCTCATTGAAGAGCTTTCGCAACCAAACTGCCTCATAGGAGGCCATGCTAGCAGCAATATACTCTGCCTCAATGGTGCTCAAAGCCACCGACTTCTGCTTCCTGCTCATCCAGGATATCGAAGCAGATCCCAAGGAGAAACAACATCCGGAAGTACTCTTACGATCCACCACACTGCCTGCCCAATCAGCATCAGTGTATCCAAGTAGTCTCACATCTCCGGTAGCGTATCTTAACCCATATGTAATTGTGCCACGAAGATATCTTAACAGATTCTTGGCACCAATCCAATTTATGTGGTGAGGTTCAACCATATGTTGACTTAATGTGTTCACTGCAAAGCATATATCTGGACGGGAGTTCACTAAGAACATTAATGCTTCGACGAGTTGTCGATACTTGGTGGCATTTCGTAAAACAGGTCCAGCAGTACTACCGCTTAACTTCTTGAAGTCAAGCTCCATCGGGGTAGTTACAAGCTTGCAGTCTACCATATAGAATCTTTCCAATATCTTCACCACATATTTTCCTTGAGATAGGAAAATTTCCATTGGCTTCTGCCAGACTTCAAGTCCTAGGAAATAGTGCATCAGTCCTAGGGCCTTCATTTCAAATTCAGAAGCCAACTCCCTCTTACATTTGTGAATGAGAGGGTCTGCACTTGTTAGAAAGCGGTCATCCACATACAACACTAGTATGAGAGATTTGTCATCTTCAACCTTAAAGTAAAGGTTAGGATCGGCTTCACTCCTAGTGAATCCCAACTTCATCAAGTAATTATCGATCCTCTCATACCATGCTCGGGGTGCTTGCTTCAGCCCATAGAGAGCCTTCTTCAACCTGCATACATGAGATTTTCGATCATAAATCTCAAATCCTT
>APFE031511100.1:0-33047 GCA_000404065.3 Pinus taeda
GTTGGATAATGTTTCTCATTTCATAAGAGGATGTTCTTTATGTGCTACAAGTAAGCCTAGCAATAGGAAAATTGGTTTATAAACTCCACTTTCGGTACCTTCACATCCATGGGAGAGTATCTCAATGGATTTTGTAGGAGGTCTTCCATTATCAAGGAAAGGTCATGATTACTTGTATGTATTTGTAGACAAGTTCAGCAAAATGTGCATACTAACACCATGTAAAAAGCAAATTACAGCTAAACAAACAGCTCATCTTTTCTTCCAAAACATTTGGGTTCATTTTGGTCTTCCTACTTTTATTGTAAGTGATCGAGATTCTTGATTTGTTGGAATTTTTGGTCAAATTTGGGGGACATGATGGACACAAAGTTGAAGAAAGCACAACATTTCAATCCACAAACATATGGACAAACAAAGGTGGTCAATGAACAGTTATTCATCTTCTTAAAGGATATTGTAGAAAATCCCAAGTTATGGGATGAATAGTTGCATTACATACAACATGCATACAACATGGCAAAGCATTCTTCCACAAACACATCACCATTTGAGGCATGTTATGGGTACTTTCCAAGATCTCCATTGGACTTCATCTTTGAGAAATATGTTGTCATCGATAGTCACAGTGACATCAATAAGGCAAGGAAGTTCATAGACAAAATTCAGTTGATACATCATACAGTGTAGGAACAACTTGAGAAAAGTCAAGGAAGCTACAAGGCAAGGCATGACAAACACCGGGTTGATAAAAAATTTCAAGTTGGTGATGAAGTTTGGTTATATATTAGCAAAGAGAGACTTCAAGGGGAAGGTAAAAGGCTTAAACCAATCCATTATGGTCCTTTTAAAATTATGGAAAAGATTGGTAACAATGCATTTAAGCTTGATTTGCCTCCTTATATGCAAATATGCTATGCTCTTAATGTTGAGAATTTGAGATTGTTTGAGCCTCCTTTGATTGATGATAAAGGAGAGCATGTTCAGCTATCATCAATAGATGTTTTCTCACCAGAATATTTAGCTGAGATTTAGCAAGATCTCATACTTGATAAGAGAACCAAAACTTCAAAGAGAGGGGATGTCGAATACCTTAGAGTGGTACTCAAGGGACAAAAGCCTTCTCAAGCCAAATGGTTGATGATCAAGAAGGTGAGGGAGTTTTACCCTCACCTGCTAAACAATTGGGGTCTAAAAGGCTTCTATTGGGAGGAATAATCAGGTGCTCAGTATTTAGCTCAAAAATAAAATTTCTCAAATTGGCTCGAAACCTAAACAACTGCATCTATCTCAAAAAAAATGATCCTAACACAACTTGTTTCTTCGAAAATCAAGTTCATATGAGAAAGTTATTGTGTTTTGATTGCTTTCCTAAGCAGACGAAATTTTCAAAAAAAAAAATGTCCAGTCACTACACAGTCAGTACTCTGTACTGCTAATGTGGCAGGTGACTAGGCATGTTCAATGATTGGTCAACAACGAATCAGGATCAGACAAGTGTCACCGTGTGGTTGGGTTGTACTTTGGTGATTTGGCGCGTTATCACTGGTTTGATTTTAGACCAATGGAAGAATGACATGTGGCAAGCCCGGAGGCCACCACGTGGCACCTCCCAAGGTTCGGTTTGGTGGTCTACATTTGAGCAAAACTTATTGGTGGATGTCAAGGTTGAACCCACGACCTACCGCCTACAAACACTACGCCTTAATCATCCACTCTACTCAATCGTTCTTAACCAATGTATTCGCCACATATATTTATGGTGTATTGGTTTGAAGGGGAGGGCCAACCGACAGGCTAGCCCTCCCCCCATGTGAACACAAATCCACAAACCACAACAGTTAATGTTTACCACGATGATTTGCCAAACCACTTCTCCGAAAGTTTCGCATGTGAAAACAAACCATAACGCCTAATGGTTAGACGTCCTATAGATATGGGCAATGGTTAATGCGATGGTTAATGGTTACACATGTGAATAAGGCCATAACCCCGGCGGTCAAGGTAAGTGAATGTTCCAAAACCACGACATTAATTGTTCCATGTGAACAGTCCACTATTGTTGTTGAAGGTCATGGTTTGTGCTTAGTGCTAATCCAGTTTTTGTATTAATTAAGCGCAGTTTATATATTAATTAGCTGTAGTTAAATTGGCAGTAATTTTGGTGGTACCCTTAAATTCGGGCCTACCACCAAATTTAGCGGGACTAACTGGAGATGTTCCAGATTTAGAGGAGAAAATGTAGGAAGAGACTGACTGATTTCTAGAGAAGTCAATTTTCTACCAAATTGAGGTCAGAAAGAGGTGTTCTTAGCTAATTTGGACATTCTGAACACATTGGTGTAGGTATCAAAAGCCATAGAGATTTTTAAACATCATTTTTGCCACATTGAAATAATACAAAAGCCTAGGCCATAAAAGTTGGACCAAGGAGATGTAGCCCAAGAGGGGTCACCTACTTCATCAAAACACTGTGATAATGTGTCTCTTTGATGGTTTGTTGCACTGTACATGTTTGTTGTTCAGTATTCATTTCTGAAGTTGTTTTTCTCATGAATGTCTTTTTAAACTTAAGGAAATTTACCTGATTGTATGCACAAACAGCTAATGAAATCTCAGCACAAGAAGCAATAAGCATGAACATGTTTATAAATATGTAATTGTTATTAGCACAACAAAACTAATCATACAAAAATAGATCACAGACCCGGGATTGCAGGAAATTCAAAGAGAGTTACAGTTGATCCAGGTTCAGATTCAACATCAGAATAAGCGCCTAGGCCACATTGAGGAGCACACTTAATGCCTCCCTCAAACAAAGTTGTCGGGTTCCAGTACATGAGACCCAACTCTAGTGGAGTCTTATGATTAGTTGATGTTTTCAGGTTTAATTGTGGTGGAAATTTGCTAGTTTTTAACAGTTATCTATGTCAACTACTATAGAAGTATGTAGATATATTAGTAGAAATTGTTGGTCAGACTTACAGACATATAGAGCGTTGATGGACAAACATAAAACATTCAAATTTTGGAAGGCATATAATGTGTTTTGGTGGCCAACAGATCTAGTTTTCCATAGGGCAGATTGAGGCCATTGAACATCTTTCACATGTTGTTAACCTACTTTTACTTTAATGAATGTGTTGTAGCATTTTTTGGTTTTGATAAGTTACAATAAATTAGACAAAAAATGAAAATGTACTTACAAAATGTTAAGATAGGATATGGACAAAAAGAATATTGAATAAAAAAATGTTAGGAAAATATTTTGATAAATATGTCCGTATCAAAGAAAATGTTAGGGTAGATGCCCTAAAAAATAAAGGAAAAATAAAATGTTAGGTTAGACAGAAAAGAAAAAGAAATCAACTCTGAAAGTGTTGCAAATCTAAATGCCACTACTTTGTTCTAAATTCAGTTTGAAAAATAATAGTTGTGTGCAGTTTGTTTAGATGCCACACTAGGTTAATTTATCCAATTATACAGTTGCATCATAATTGGATTTGTTTTAAATTAATTATCATAGGTAGAAAATAAATTGGTTCGACAGTTTAATATGAGCCAATGGAAGAAATAAGGTATAGAGATAGATTGTTCATAAAAATAAAATATTGGGTTGCTAGTTGAAATGCACTTTGGAAGGATAAGGAGAAATGCTAGGAATAGAAGGGTAGGTAGAAATGTGAAAGTTTGAGATGTTGAAATTTTTTTCTCCTAAAGATCAATATCGCATCGCATCATTCATGAGTGAATGAACCTTGGACAGAAGAAAGTGTGATTTGTGATTCATATCATATCACTTAATTCATTAAAACACCTGGACCCACAGTCGCTGCATCCGCCTCTTCAAATCGCGACCCCACTGTTCATTCCCTGCTCACATGTTAAACTCCCTCCACCTCACCTCTCCTCTTGCACGCTCCTCTGCAATCATATAGCCACACTCCCTTTCGGCCCTCATTCACCGTCCAAAGTTTATCAGCATGGGGGGGGACGAAATGGGAAGTCATTGATACCACCTATATAAACCACAAAAGTACCTTTAAGTCTTTCGGGACTAAAAATCCCAAAACCACAAACCACTCTATCTTACCCCTAAACACGATATCCTTCATAGTCGTTACTGCCACCCCCTAACACCTCAGTTCATTTCATCCACGTACCTCCCTCGCCTAACTGTTGTCTGATCACCATCCCCCTCATCCGATAGTCCACAGCCATATCGGCCGTGCCTGATGGCCAAATGATACCCACCTGATAAAGAAGTTTTCCTCGACCCCCCTGAGGCTACATGTCAAGCTATGGACTATATCGGGTGACCCCTCCTGAAAACAACCCGACCCTCATAAGCGGTGTGATGGCTTGGAAAACCACCTCCCCGCATAAGGCAAGACTGTCACGTTCACTTCATATTTCTCATCCAATCATCTGCCGCCTATCTGTTGCCAATTCATTTTCGCTGCCGCACATTTATAACCAAATGACCGTTAATTAACCTGTTGGATAATTAATGAACTTTCAAACATTTGACGTCACCTTCCCACTCCATTTTTATCTTTATAAACATTGTGTCATGTGTTTCAAAGGTTCACAGTTAACTTCTGCGACCGAGAGTACTCTTCAAGCCCGCCTGCTCAATAGCTCAGCCACTGTCTGACATTCTAGCAACCACTTGTCCTGTTCACAAGCACACCTTCCAGGTCCACTTGTCAGTTACCTGTCTCCACTCTGGTAACTCCTTTTACCATTTTTTCATTTACAGTTCGTAGTTTCATTTGAAAAAATACCTCCCAAGGGAAAAGCAATTGCAGAAGTTTCAAATCCCCTAATTCAACCACAGATTGATTTCCACCATACTCCATTAGTTGAAAAGGATTTCAAAACCATTGAGACTTCTTCTCAATTTGATTTATTTGAAATTTATTGTTGGTGGGAAGAGCAACTAATTGACCAGAGTGATGAAATTGGGCTCTGGGAATCCCAATTAGCTCACTATATTTTTCCATGAATACATAGAGCTCTAGAGTTCATGAGAAAATGCCATAAATCCTATGATCCCAGCCAGAGAGCCATTATCTCACCTACTGGAGAAATCCTCTATCCTATTAACGTTGATCCAATTGCGAAAATGTTGCAGGCCCCTGCCATTACACCAACTCAACCTTTTTCTCATGAAAACCTGATATAAGCTTATAACAAATTGGACTTCACCAAGAGATCCCAGACCCTGCAACTATTTTAGCAATTGGTAGTCCTCTACCAAAGAGAAATCCCCCTTATGATTCATCTATGTTTCCTAATAGAACTAGGCATATTACTATTATCCTATCCTATTTGCTTGGTTATCACTTTGATCAGTCTGTCAATGAAGCCATCCTTGGTTTCTTATCCATGTTTTCTTCTGATTCTAAGCCTACTGTTATTTATGATTTTGGTCATTTCATAGATGAAACCATAAATGAGCAGTTTGTAAAATTTAACACTGAAGAAGTATTCAAGTATGCTTCAGTACTTGTGTATCTGTTTATATATTTTCAGGGGGACAAATTCCCATTTTCTTTGCAGAAACTTGATGAAGAAGAATCACCACAATAAGTGATTTTTTGAACTTCAATGGGGATGAAGGAGAAAGAAGAATTCACATATAAGTAGTTCACAGAACTGTTTATTCATCTAGCCCTCAGCCTTATGAGCAACACACCACTCCCAAGGATCAATGAAGAGATTGTCAAAGAACTTCAGTTCATAGATCAAGCTGCAACAGCAGATTGGTATTGCTACCAGAAGTACATAGAAATTAGGGTTTTTGGCTGTGAGCTTCCACGCTACAAACTTCCAAAGTACCTCCCTGTTAGAATCTTTGAACTGGAGTACTTGAGGCAAAGATTGAATGCAGATGAAGTACATTTTGTAGCTACCAAAACGAAATCATAATTTAAGCTCAAAGATCAAGTTGGTCCCTTCATTTGTAATACCATGGCAGCAGGGGAGGAAGCTGATAAGTTGTTAAAAGAAGTGAAATTTGTTCTCAGTTTTTCTTGGTCATATGACCCATTGGGAGTCATCTCCAAACTCAAGGTGGAAAATAAGTTCACACCATATCATCATACAACTAGGTCTGAGATAGAAAAGTTCAAGAATCAATTGGAATGGATAGATAATACCCTCCAGGAGGCTGAGGAGCAGGTAGTCTCTACATCAAATATGCAAAATCCAATTGCACAGGAAAATAAAACCAAGAGAGAGAGGGAAGAACAATCTTCACCTATAACAGAGGAAACAAGCCAAGGCTTCAAGGTTTTTCACAGGAAAAAGAAACAAAGAGTCTATATGAATGTTGATTCACAGTCTGGTGAACAGTCTATACAATCTCCAACTCAATCTATCACTTCTCCTGAACAACAGGTAGTCCAAGTTGTTGGACGCATTCTAGAGAATAAAGAGGAAGACATATTCCATGTCTTTAGTGAAATCAAAATAAAGAATGAGGAATTGAAGTTGAATACTTACACCTAGTTCTGGAAGCATTCTTCTAGCTCTTAAGCAAGGATTCTCTTAGTCTTTGACTCTGAGAAGGGGAAGATGCAAATGGCTTTCTTGTAGGCCCAAGTTCCCCAACCCATACACTACAACACAATATCAGAAACACACTTCTTTTGAGTTCAATGTTCAGGATGTGCATCCAATTGATCAAATTGAGATCCACAAACAAACTAAATAGATGATTGCTTCAACCTTGTCAAACACTGCTATGAGTTTTTCAAAATCGCAGGTTACATTGGCCAATATTCAGTCACAATTAAAGTTGGAGAAGGTCTCCTCATTAGTAAAGGATAGCATGATTCAGTCCCTAAAAAATATAGTGCTAAGGATGGGATATGATCCATTAAACATAAATTCTACAGAGGATCTCATTAAAAAAAAGAACACTGAAGTTACAACACTAAAGAAATAGTTGAAACTACTAGTATCTAAGGATCCAATGGCCAAAGAAATCGTGGAGACAGAGACTCAAAAGTCAGACATGATGAAGCGCATCATAGAACATAATTTGCAAATAAAAAAAATGGAGGAGCAGATGGAGAAATTGGTTAAGGAGAAGGAGGAAGCTATCAAGAACATTCAAACTTCAACAGATGTATTTTCTCTTGCAGCAGTTCCCATCACGATAGTTTCTAGTACAGCCACTACATCAGCAACAGGTACAGCAGAAGGAGCTGAACAGCTTACTGAAGCTGTTCAGAACCTGTCTATCCAGATGGGAGAAATCAATAAATTAAAGGATGAAGTCAAAGAGTTACGGCTTATAAAGGCTATATCAAACAATTCACACACAACTGAAACAAACATACTCAAAGGCCAAGTGGAAATGTTGAAGAAAGAACTCACAGATTCTTTCATAGGAAACAAGTTGGGTTTAGTAAAAGAAATTTTGTGGGAAGAAATCACAGAGGCAATCAAGGAGATTTGGCCCTCCATTAAGATAATATTCAATAAAAAAGACCTCTTGGAGAAATCTCAGGAAGTAGTGGAATCCATAACTAGGCAGCTGGAGGATATGCCATAGACTACCTCTGATATAATCAAGTTTTTGAATTCCAAGGATGACTATGAGCTTGAGGAGTTAAGGATAAGTGACAGAACTGCAAAAATATTAGAAGTAAAGAATATTATCACTAAGAGAAATCTCAACCTTCAGCTACAACAAAAATGTTGCAATGTTAACAACATGGTTCAAAGATTCTTCAACAAAATTGAACCTTTGATCAAGAAAGGTTTACCTTCTATGATGGTTATTTATTAATGATAAATTGATGCCAATTGAGGATTATGTCAAAACGTTAAAAGGGGTGGGCACCCATGCAGCTTCAGTAGCCAATATCAAAGGATCAAAAACACCATCTCTCATAGTAAAAACACTTGGGGATTCTTTCTTCATCCTGGATGAAATCAAGCATATATTTTTGGTAAAACCCATTTTTACTAAATACACTGAGATGGATGAAATCTACAGGAGGGTAACAAAGATTCCTATCCCAGATAAGAAACACTGGGAAGAATTAATAGATTTACTTGATTAAGGATTATTGAACAACATTCAGCTTTTGAGGGAACAGTCAGCCAACTTTAACCACTTTTCAACATTTTCAGTGATAGTCATCAAACAACGCAACACCAAAGTAATTCCAGATCATTAGACAATTTTATTTTTGATTGTGTAAATAATATATTTTTGTAAAAGCAGTTTAGGATATTTTTCATCCTACTGTTGTATAAATAACTCTCTTCACGAATTATCAAGGGTTGCACCCTTAAAGAATCATTTCTAGACATCTGATGTAATTGATCTTTCTGGATTATTAATACGAAGCAAAGGATTCTGAATTCTATTTTGCACAATTTGCATTTACTGTAAGTGTTTTCAGTGTCATTCATTATGTTTTTCTTCATATACTTGTGTCTTGCAGAGATAACTAGGTAGGAGTAATTGTATTTATATCTATTCCTATAAGATTTCTGAAGTGATAATCTATAAAGAGAATGAATTAATGGACTATTTGTTTAATTAGTTCCCTCAAAATTAATAAATCATCAACATATTTTGTAAGCTCATGTATATTTTCTCAAACCTGTAAACGTGGTTTAAAGGTTTTCATACTTATGATTATCTAGATTTCTATTTGAAAATTGTAGCAATCATATTACTTTTATGTTTCTACTCATCATCATAAAATCTATTTCACTTTGTAAATATTTATAGTAGCCCTTTGCTGAGATATTGATATTATTAAAAAGGATAGGCACATCAGTTCTATATCTGTTTCATCCATTAGTCTCCCAAATTAAAACAAAACCCCCTTAGATGCTCTGGCATAATAGCTGACCATTATTATCTCAGAGGTACAACATCAAACTGGTGTCATTGTCAGGGGCTCGAAGTTCATTACGTTTTCCTAGTGCAATGGTATGTATTCTATTCCTTTAAGGTGATTAAAGGTCTAGAAAGGTTAAAATCCTTCACCTGGCGACTCCACTCTCCCAAACTGGCACCTTTTAAGCACACTAGATCTCGTTTAGAGGGTAACTTAGTTGATCCTTTGTCAAACCCTGAAAAAATTCATAGGAAAGCCAATTATAAAAGGGGACATCAACCCTCTTCTTCTTCCTCTTCAGTCTTGCAGTCTGAAGATTTACCATCATTTGATCCTTATAGTAACATTCCATCCAATCCAGATTACTCCCACCTATCACCTAGGGTTGCTGAACTCTTAAACAGGGGAGTTGATTTTAATCAGCATTCTTCATCCATTCATTTGAAACTCATCCAAAACCCTCACTACCACCAGGATCACCTAAAACTGAGTCTGACTTGGGCGTTAATTTACCAGAATACAAACCAATAGATTTCATATCCCCTACCACTTATTTGTTTCCTCCCACTTTTGGACAACCTAAAGCTTCTACTTCTGAACAACCCGAAGAGACCTTCTCTGTGCATTCAAATCCACTCTTTGAAATAGAGGAAGGTAATCATCCACAGGTGCAGAATTTAGTTCTTAATACTCCTTTGAAATCATTCAGGAGATCCCCTCCTTCTTCACCTCCAACTATTTCTTCACCCCCTCAATCACCTTCTTCAACCCCTTCTTCATCTTCTTCAACTTCTTCATCCACACAAACACCTCATACACTACCTCCCATTATGGCTTTCCAACCTATTGTACAGATTAGATACGCAACTTTAGTCTTTCATCCTAATCTCGATGCATTCCCAGCTGGATACTTGAAATACCTTCCCAGGTATAATGGAGAAACTGGTCCTTCTGCTGAAGGCCATCTTCAAGCCCTTTTAGAATTTGCAGATAACATCAATATTGAACAATAAAATGTTTACATGAGGCTTTTTGTAAAATCACTTGAATGAAATGTAAGAATTTGGTTTAGGCATTTACCTGCAAATACCATTAGAAATTGGGAAGAACTTACAAATATATTTAAAAACCAGTGGGGTGTGAAAAAAGATCCTCTTTACTTTCTCACTGAGTTTGGTGAACTTAAAATAAATTTTGGTGAACCTATATTAGACTTTATCAAAAGATTCAATAAGCTTTATCATGAAATGCCCCCTGATTGTAAACCCCCTGTTGCAACAGCAAAGTCTAGATTTTCTAAAGCCTTTGATGATGATTTTGTTGTTATAATGAGAGAGAGAACTTCAAGAACTCTTGAAGATATGCAAACAAATGCTATTGAGGTAGAAGAAAACAGAGTTTCTTCAACTTCTTTGAAAGCTAAAGAGGAAAAGGCCCAAAGAAAACTCAAATCGACACTAGAGGCTTTTAGTTCCTCTAAGACTAAAACTAAAGATTCTAAAATAGATGAAATAAATTCTCTTCTTAGAAATCTATCTAATAGAATTTCCAAGATTGAGACTCAACCTAGGACAATTCAACAAACAATTTCCAGACCCCAATCAAAATCAAGGTCAGTATAAAAGAAACCCACAATTACAAATTCTTTAGAGACCTAATAATGATCAGCAGATTCCCACTCCTTTGTTGATAGATGATCAACAACCTGATGATAATATTATGACCATCACTAAATATATAAATAATATGGATACTTCCTCTGATCAAACAGTTATTATTCCTCTTACACAACAAAATCAGGTTCAAGAAGATCAAGAATCTTCATAGGTTTCTAAATACCATGCCTTCTCTGAATTTTTAATTGCAGAGTTGAACAAAAGATATGACCTTAGACCTAGGCTTGGACCTAGAAGACCTCCTAAGGAAACTCTAGTAATTGAAACTCGTGCCAAAACTGCTCAAACTCAAATGACTTTTATTCGACCATTAGAACAGCCAATTGATATTCCTCAAAATGACAAAAATACATTGAGTACATTTAATGTTGAAAAAGAGTTAGAAACATTTAAAATCCCAATTCCTCTTTCAGAACTTTCTAAAAACCCTGGGTATAAAAATCAAGTCTCCAAATGGATACAAAATACCTTGGTTGATGCTAAAGGTGATATCATCAGTCTGCAAGATGAAAAGCAACAGTTGTTTTTGGCCCAAGCTCAAATATGATAAATGAAATAGTCCCTCCTTTCTATGTAACTCTTAAGACAAATGATTCCATGTTGTATAATTGTATGCTTGATTCTAGAGCATCACATAACCTCATGCCAAAAACTATCATGGATCATTTGAAACTTGACATAACTAGATCCTATCATGACTTGTACACCTTTGATTCTAAAAGGGTGCCTTGCATAGGACTGATTAAGGATTTAGTAGTCACCCTTACCCAAATTCTAGTGAAAAGTGTAGTATTGATATAGTTGTCACAAATATCCCTCCCAAATTTGGAATGCTCCTTTCAAGGTCGTGCTGTGCCAAACTAGGGGGAACTCTTCAGATGGATATGTCTTATGCTACTATTCCAGTTTATGGGGGAGAACAACTAAGATTATATAGGGAGGTGAGATTTGTGCACACTGTTTGCAAAACAGACTAGCCAAGGAATCATCCCATTTATGCAATTGACCAAGATTTTGGTTGCTTTCAACTCTCTTCAAACCAAGTGCATGAAAATCAAGTTAAAATTGAAGATGTAATTGAAATTCCAGTACCAAATCAAACTGATATATGGAAAATATTCTTTTATGGCTTCTGTACAAAGGATGGATCAGGAGCTGGAGTAGTTTCAATATCACCAGAAAAAGAAAACATTACCCAATCATGTAAGCTCAACTTCGAAGTTACAAATAATGTGGATAATAGGAAGCTTTCCTTTTGGGGTTGCAATTAGCGAAAAGCTTAAAGGTTCAAAACTTAAGTGTTTTTACTAATTCAGAACTTATTGTCAAACAAGTGAGAAATATTTGACAGACTAAACACCCTAGACTTAGGTCTTACCGAAATGAAGTATGGGGTTCAGTTGAAAACTTCTTTGATGCTTTTAATTTGACTTATATTCCAAGAGATCAAAATATGCATGCAGATGCCTTAGTTGTTTCTGCTAGTTCATTTAAAATTCCTGATCAGACTAATTTACTCTACCAAATACAAGTCAAGTATAGACCATCTATCCCAAACAATCTGAAACACTGGCAGATATTTGAAGATGATGAACACTTGAAATCTTTTCTGCAAGTTGTAGATCAATTTTATATTCTACAAATTGATGAAAATAGATCCGAAATAAATGAAAATACAAATGAGAATGATACTTCAGATTTTAGTTCAAAAATTGTTGATCATGATATTATTCAATTGTCTAACAATTTTATCCCCAAAGGCTTGATACCTTTAGAAAAATTCTTTGATCAAAATGATGTCCTCCGAAATCCTCAGTCCATTTCTTCGGAAGAGGACATAGAAGAAATTAACATTGGAACAAATGATGATGTCAAAAGCATCAAAATCTATACATCTCTAGACCCTGAGATTAAAACTCAATATCTTAAGTTAATTTAAAATTAAAAGGATGTTTTTGCTTGGACTTATGCTGATGTAAAATATTATGATACTTCATTAATACAACATAAGATCCCTTTGAAGCTAGAAGCAGTACCTTATCAACAAAAACTTGGAGGATTAATCCAACCCTTCTACCAACTGTTGAAAAGGAAATTAAGAAAATGCTAGATGCCCAAATCATTCTCCCTCTTAGATATTCTAATTGGGTTGCAAATTTAGTTCCTGTTAGGAAAAAGAATGGAGAAATCAGACTTTGTGTGGACTTTAGAAATTTGAACAACGCATCATTAAAGGATAATTACCCTTTGCCCAAAATAGATAGGTTACTTCAAATGGTTTCAGAAGCA
Source organism: Pinus taeda (assembly GCA_000404065.3). Lineage (NCBI taxonomy): Eukaryota > Viridiplantae > Streptophyta > Pinopsida > Pinales > Pinaceae > Pinus > Pinus taeda. Next base: position 12,839 of record APFE031511100.1, read on the forward strand.
CAAAGACTTTCTATGCTTGATGGTTTTTTAGGTTATAATCAAGTGAATGTTGATTGAGCGGATAGGGAAAAGAAAACCTTCACTACACCCTAGGGTACATTTATGTACACTAGAATGCCATTTGGCTTATCAAATGCTAGAGCAACATTTCAGAGAGATATGGATGTAGCTTTCATGGGTCAAGTAAATAAATTTGTGGTTATTTATCTTGATGACATTACTGTTTTTTCTAAATCTGATCAGAAACATGTAAAGCACTTGATCAAGTTTTTTGACAGGTGTAGGAAATTTGGGATATCATTGAACCCTAAAAAGTCTTTGTTTGCTATCAAAGAAGGAAAACTATTGGGCCATATAATTTCAAAGGAAGGAGTGGTAATTGATCTCAAGCATGTGTCTTCCATTGAAACATTGACCTTACCTAGAAACAAGAAAGAAATTCAAGCTTTTCTGGGTAAGGTTAATTTTTTAAGGAGATTCATCCCGAATTATGCAGATATTGTAAAAGATATAACTGACATGCTCTGAAAGGATCATGAAGTTAAATGGACTGTCTCTTCCAGGAATGCATTTGATCAGTTCAAAAAAGCTATTTATGAAGCTCCCACCTTGGTTAGCCCTGATTATACTAAACCATTCAGTATCTTCTCTTTTGCCTCATAAACAACCCTTGCTGCTATTCTATTACAAAAGAATGAAGATTCCCATGACCAAACCATAGCCTTTTTCAGTAAGGCTATGAGAGATGCTAAGCTTAAGTATGACATAATCGAGAAGAAAGCATATGCCCTCATTCAAGCCCTGAAATCTTTCAGGATGTATGTCCTACATTCGCCTATTACTACTTATGTTCCTAATGGTGCTGTGAAAATAGTTTTAACTCAACCTGACACTGATGGGAAAAGAGGTAGGTGGATGACTCAAATACTTGAGTGTGATCTAACTATCAAAACTACAAAGCTAGTAAAAGGCCAAGGAATAGCCAAGCTTCTAGCAGAATCCAATTGCAAAGTGCTTGGAATCAATTCTATTTTAGAAGTGCAAGGGAAGAATCCACAAGAACCTTCTATCCTTGTACAATGGAAGAATCCACAAGAACCTTCTCTTCAACCTGAAGAAAAGAATCCACAAGAACCTTTACCTTTAGATCAGATTAGCCCTTTACATATTGATGACAAATTTCTATTATCAAATTGGTATGAAGAAATTGTAAATTTCCTACTCCAATTTGAATGCCCTGCATCATTTTCCAAAGCCCAGTGTAAAAATCTTAAATTGAAAGTGGTCAAGTACTGCATCATAAATGCAAATTTGTACTGGAAAGATCCACTGAATATTTTTTATTATGTTTAACAGAATCAGAAACTGAAGGAATCATTGATCAATTCCATACAAGATTTTGTGGAGGACATTATGCTTGGAGAGCAACAACATACAAGATTTTAATGGGAGGGTTTTTTTGGACAACATTGTTCTTACAAGTGGTGGCAAAGGTCAAAAGTTGTGTTCCTTGTCAAATGTATGTTGGTAAGCAGAAACTAGCAGCTCTTCCACTAGTACCATCAACAATCTCAGCACCTTTCCTTCAATGGGGATTAGATTTTGTTGGAGAAATCCATCCCACTTCAAGTAATCAGCACAAATGGATCCTCACAGCAACAAGCTACTTCACTAAATGGGTGGAAGCAATTCTGGTAAGAAATGCTACCGATTTGGTAGTAATTAAATTCATTGAAGAAAATATCTTATAGAGGTTTGGTTGCCCAACTCAAATTGTCACAGATAATGAAGCAACATTCTCTAGTGTTAAAATGATTGAGTTTTGCCAGAAATATCAGATTTTGATACATCATTGAACTCCATACTACCCTCAAGGTAATAGCCTCATAGAATCCTCAAATAAAAATCTGGTAAAGGTAATCAAAAAGACCCTAGCAGATCATAAAAAGAGTTGGGACTCTCATTTAATTTATGCAGTATGGGCAAACAGAATAACTCCAAAAATATCTACTGGGAAATCTCCTTTCCAGTTAGTCTATGGGAAAGATGCAATTTTTGCCACCAATTTGGCTTTCCCAGTTTCAAAATTCTTGCAGGACTCAACAGATGAACGTGATGATTTTTCAAGAAGGGAAAATCAAACTATTGAACTAAATGAAAACAGAGATGAAGTTCAATACAAATTGAAGAAATATCAGAATAAGATGAAAACCATGTTTGATAGAAGAGCCAGAGAAAGGGACTTCAGGGAAGGTGACCTAATTCTAAGATGGGAGTCCAAGAGGGAGGAAAAGGGAAAGCATGGTAAGTTTGATAACCTATGGTTTGGTCCTTTAGCAATTGTTGAAGTAAAGGGTAACAACACTTTTGTGCTAAAAAATATTGAGGGACTATATTCCACTTATCCTGTAAATGGAAGGTTTCTCAAACATTTCATTCAGTACTAAGAATTTGGGATACATTTCATTGTAAAAACTCCGGTTTATTTTACTTTTTAAGCTATCAATGATATTTTTTACAACAACTCCATAGCCTGAGGAGAAGGCACATGGATCTGCAGGTTCTCTGCATTCTACAGGAGAAAGTAGTCCCCAGTTGGAGCCAATGTTGTATAATTTTTTGGTTTTGATAAGTTAGAATAAATTAGACAAAAAATGAAAATGTATTTACAAAATGTTAAGATAGGATATGGACAAAAAGAATATTGAATAAAAAAATGTTAGGAAAATATTTTGATAAATATGTCCATATCAAAGAAAATGTTAGGGTAGATGCCCTAAAAACTAAAGGCAAAATAAAATGTTAGGTTAGACAGAAAGGATAAAGAAATCAACTCTGAAAATGTTGCAAATCTAAATGCCACTACTTTGTTCTAAATTTAGTTTGAAGAATAATAGTTGTGTGCAGTTTGTTTAGATGCCACACTAGGTTATTTTATCCAATTATACAGTTGCATCATAATTGGATTTGTTTTAAATTAATTCTCATAGGTAGAAAATAAATTGGCTCAACAGTTTAATCTGAGCCAATGGAAGAAATAAGGTATAGAGATAGGTTGTTCATAAAAATAAAATATTGGGTTGGTAGTTCAAATGCACTCTGGAAGGATAAGTAAAAATGTTAGGAATAGAAGGGTAGGTAGAAATGTGAAAGTTTGAGATGCTAAAATTGTTTTTTCCCAATGATCACTATCGCATCGCATCATTCATTAGTGAATGGACCTTGGGCGAAAGAAAGTGCGATTTTCAATCTATATCCTATCATTTCATTCATTAAAACACCCGAACCCATAGCCAGCGTGTCTACCTATCATATCACGACCCCACCATTCATTCCCTGCTCACACGTTAAACTCCCTCCACCTCACCTCTCATCCTGCACACTCCTCCGCAATCATACAGCCCACACTCCCTTTCGACCCTCATTCACCGTCTGAAGTTTATCAGTGAGGGAGGGGGCGAAATGGACAGTCTTTGATACCGCCTATATAAACCACAAAGTACCTCCCTCGCCTGACTGTTGTTTGCTCACCATCCCCCTCTCCGACAATCCATAGCCATATCGGTCGTGCCCAATGGCCGAACGATACCCACCTGATAAAGTGGTTTTCCCTGACCCCCTTAAGGCTACGTGTCAAGCTATGGACTATATCGGGTGACCCCTCCTGAAAACCGCTTGACCCTCATAAGCGATGCGATGGCTTGGAAAACTGCCTCCCCACATAAGACAAGACCGTCATGTTCACTTCATATTTTCCGTCCAATCATCTACCGCCTATCTTTTGCCCATTCATTTTGCTCCCGCGCATTTATATCTGAATGACCGTTAATTAACCCATTGGATAAATAATGAACTTTCAAACGTTCGGCACCACCTTCCCACTCCATTTTTCCCTTTATAAACAAAGTTTCATGCATTTCAAAGGTTCACAGTTAACTTTTGTGACCGAGAGTATTCTTCAAGCCCACCTACTCAACAGCTCAGCCACTGTCCAACATTCTAGCAGCCACTTGTCTTGCTCACAAGCACACCTTCCAGGTCCACTTATCAGTTACCTGTCTCCACTCTAGTAAGTCCTTTTACCATTTTGTCATTTACAATTTGTAGTTTCATTTGAAAAAATGCCTCCCAAGGGAAAAGCAATTGTAGAAGTTTCAAATCCTCTAATTCAACCACAGATTGATTTCCACCATACTCCATTAGTTGACAAGGATTACAAAACCATTGAGACCTCTTCTCAATTTGATTTATTTGAAATTTATTGTTGGTGGGAAGAGCAGCTAATTGACCAGAGTGATGAAATTGGAATCTGGGAATCCCAATTACCTCACTATATTTTTCTACAAATACACAGAGCTCCAGAGTTCATGAGAAAATGCCATGAATCCTATGATCCCAGCCAGAGAGCCATTATCTCACCTACTGGAGAAATCCTTTATTCTATTAATGTTGATTCAATTGAGAAAATGTTGCAGGCCCCTGCCACTACATCAACTCATCCTTTTTCTCATGAAAACCTGATAGAAGCTTATAACAAATTGGACTTTACCAAGAGATCCCAGACCCTGCAACTATTTTTAACAATTCGTAGTCCTCTACCAAAGAGAAATCCCCCTTATGATTCATCTATATTTCCTAATAGAACCAGGCATATTACTACTATGATGTTGTATTTGTTTGGTTATCAATCTGATCAGTCTATCAATGAAGCCATCCTTGGTTTCTTATCCATGTTTTCTTCTGATTCTAAGCCTACTGTTATTTATGATTTCGGTCATTTCATAGTTAAAACCATACATGAGCAGTTTGTCAAATTTAACATTGAAGAAGTATTCAAGTATGCTTCGGTAATTATGTATCTGTTTATATATTTTCAGGGGGAAAAATTCCCATTTTCTTTGCAGAAACTTGATGAAGAAGGATCGCCACAGTCAATGATTTTCTGGACTTCAATGGGGATGAAGGAGAAAGAAGAATTCACATATAAGCAGTTCATAGAACTGTTTATTCATCCAGCCCTCAGCCTTATGAACAACACTCCATTACCAAGGATCAGTGAAGAGATTGTCAAGGAACTTCAGTTCATAGATCAAGTTGCAACAGGAGATTGGTATTGCTACTAGAACTACACAGAAATTAGGGTTTTTGGTTGTGAGCTTCCACCCTACAAACTGCCAAAGTACCTCCCTGTTAGAATCTTTGTAGTGGAGTACTTGAGGCAAATATTGAATGTAGATAAAGTACATTTTGTAGCTGCCAAAAATAAATTGCAATTTAAGCTCAAAGCTCAAGTTGGTCCCTTCATTTGTAATACCAGGGCAGCAGGGGAGGAAGCTGATAAGCTGTTAAAAGAAATGAAATTTGCTCTCAGTTTTTCTTGGTCATATGACCCATTGGGAGTCATCTCCAAACTCAGGGTGGAAAATAAGTTCACACCACATCATCATACAGTTAGGCCTGAGATAGAACAGTTCAAGAATCAGTTGGAATAGACAGAGAATACCCTCTAGGGGGCTAAGGATCATGTAGTTTCTACGTCAAATATTCAACCTCCAATTGCATAGGAAAAGACAACCAAGAGAGGGAGGGAAGAACAATCTTCACCTGTAACAGAGGAAACAAGCCAAGGCTTCAAGTATTTTCACAAGAAAAAGAAACAAAGAGTCTCTATGAATGTTGATTCACAGTGTGGTGAATAGTCTATACAATCTCCAACTTAGTCTATCACTTCTCATGAACAACGAATAGTCCAAGTTGTTGGAGGCATTCTAGAGAATAAAGAGGAAGACATCTTCCATGTCTTTAGTGAAATCAAAAGAAAGAATGAGGAATTGAAGTTGAATACTTACACCCATTTCTAGAAGCATTCTTCCAGCTCTCAAGTAAGGCTTCTTTCAGTCTTTGACTCTTAGAAGGGGAAGATGCAAATGGCTTTCATGCAGGCCCAAGTTCCCCAGCCTAGGACTGTAGCACAATATTAGAAACACACTTCTTTTGAGTTCAATGTTCAGGATGTGCATCCAATTGATCAAATTGAGATGCACAAACAAACCGGACAGAAGATTTCTTCAACCTTGACAAACACTGATATGAGTTTGTGAAAATTGCAGGTTACATTAGCCAACATTTAGCCACAATTAAAGTTGGAGAAGGTCTCCTTGTTAACAAAGGATACCAAGATTCAGTCCCTAAAAAATCTAGTGCTAAGGATGGGATATGATCCATTAAACATAAATGCTACAGAGGAGCTGATTAAGAAAAAGAACACTAAAGTTGCAGCACTAAAGAAACAATTGAAACTACCAGCATCTGAGGATCCAATGGCCAAAGAGATCGAGGAGATAGAGACTCAAAAGTCAGACATGATGAAGCTCATCATGGAACAGAATTTGCAAATAAAACAAATGGAGAAGCAGATGGAGAAATTGGTTAAGGAGAAGGAGGAAGATATCAAGAACATTCAAACTTCAACAGATGCAATTTCTCTTGTAGCAATTCCCATCACTATAGTTTCTACTACAGCCACTACATCAGCAACAGGTACAACAGAAGGAGTTGAACAGCTTACTGAATTTGTTCAGAACTTGTCTATCCAGACAGGAGAAATCAATAAATTAAAGGATGAACTCAAAGAGTTATGGCTTATAAAGTCTACATCAGACAGTTCACACACAACTAAATCAAATAGACTCAAAGGCCAAGTGGAAATGTTGGAGAAAGAACTCACAGATTCTTTCATAGGAAACAAGTTGGGTTTAGCAAAAGAAATTTTGTGGGAAGAAATCATAGAGGCAATCAAGGAGATTTGGCCCTCCATTAAGATAATATTCAATCAAAAAGATCTCTTGGAGAAAACTCAGGAAGCAGTGGAATCCATAAGTAGGCAGCTGGAGGATATGTCAGAAACTGCCTCTAATATAATCAAATTTCTGAATTCCAAGGATGACTATGAGCTTGAATAGTTAAGGATAAGTGATATAACTACAAAAATATTAGAAGTAAATAAGATTATAATTAAGAGAAATCTCAACCTTCAGCTATAGCAAAAATGTAGCAATGTTAACAACATGGTTCAAAGATTCTTCAACAAAATTGAACTTTTGATCATGTAGCCTTGTGAAAGATATCTACCATGGATGGACCAGATATTTTCAAATGGCAGTATACACCTCAGTGGATTTTCTCGATCAAGGAAGCCTATAGGTTAGCTACGGAGGAACATAAGGAACAGGGGAACCCAATCTGGAAGAAAATATGGATGGGTAAGTTTTGGCTGAAATTTACATATTTCTTGTGGCTGGTGTGTCGAAAACGTATCTTAACTTGGGATCAAATTCAAAAAAGGGGTGTTTAAGGCCCTACAAAATGCTATATGTGTGATGTGAATGCAGAAGACATGGAACACCTCCTTAACTCATGTCCACTAATGGATCATATGTGGAGAAACATAGGGAAATTTTTTGGATGTCTTGACCAAGACACAAACATCATGAAAATTTCCATTGAAGTATGGAGGCAAGGTACATTCTCTAGCCCGGTTCTAAATAGGTCGTGGAATCTAGCCTTGGGTTTTCTTCTATGGGTGATTTGGAAAGAGAGAAACATAAGAGTGTTTAAAGGTAAGAGAATCCCTCAAGAGGAGATATGGAAAAGAATCATCCAAAATATAAGGGAAATTATTTTGGCTGAGAGTTGGCACCCTGATGATTGGGAGGTAGCGCTGCACGAAGCCCAGATTCTAGCTACTTTGAACTTATCCTCTCAAATGTTGGCTCTGGAGTCATGGAAACCCCTAGCCCACCTTGTACTACGCCATCCAGATTTTGTCCCCCTCATGAGAGCTTCCTCAAGTTGAATTTTGATGGTGCATGTAAAGGGAACCCAAGGGAAGCAGTGTTCGGTGGGTTGTTTAGAGACTCACAAAGACAGGATCTCCATCTTTATGCAATAGATTTCAGATACGCCATGAATAATGAACCTGAACTTAACGCAATCAAGCATGGTCTTCTCATAGCCCGAAGAGATGGAAAAAAAGTTGGAAATTAAGGGGGATTCCTAATGGTAATTGAAGTTATAAAGCAGCTCAACCATGGAACCCGATGGGATAAGATGAGTGAAAGTTGGAGGACGACTTGTCCTTTCCAATAGATCAGTGAAATATTGACCTACTTTGATTACATCATTCCATCTCATGTCCTCATATTGGGAAAAAAGGCAACAGACTTTTTGGCCAATTAGGGATGCCAACAAAAGGGAGAATTTAATGACTCCCAATGGAGGAATATTCAGCATCCAGATGACTTGGAGTCTCTTCAAATCATTTTGGATCATGACCATCATCAGACCTAGAATCTGGAGGCAGAGGAAAACCGAGCCCCCCGTGATCGAGGTGAGAGAAGGCAAGGAAATCTGCTTTGGGATCTGGGCGATGGGAGTAACATTAGGAGATAAGGTCGAGAGGTAGCTAAACATTAGTACATGCATGCGATAATAGTGTGGATTTAAGATGAAGAACACAAAATGTGTGATCAGAAAGGTCCCACGAGGGAAGGGGTACCCTGCCCAGTTGTTTTGGTGGACAACACATCAATTGCTGGGCATTTCTCCATCAGGAAGATTCTATTGGATTGTTCTGTGGTTTTGGTGTTCTGTGCTAGTGAGTTCATGGTGGAGGTGTTTCTTGCTAGAACTGTCACTGCAACCAGAAAGAATGGAAAGCGATATTGGGCATGTTTTTTCTCTTACCTCCCCTCAAGGTTTGTAGAATGTGTGTCGTATTCGCGAAAATGTTAGGGTCATGGGATGACCTGGTCTAGTTCAGCATGGTAGTCATCTGTATGGGGTGTCAGGGCGTGAAGTTATATATATCAAGTACATTTTTTTTCTCCGTGTTTTTGTTATGCTCAACATTATTCTCTCCCTCGTGGGCATGTTTCTCTCTGTTGGGGGTATCGAGGTAGGTCAAGTTCCATGCGGGCTGAAAAAGGTAATAGGATTTTCAAGCGGTGAGTTTCACTACAAATTTGGTTGGGAAAGGGTCTGTTATGTTTATCTGTGTCTTCTGGCATGGTTTGGTTGAGGCCTCAGTATGATGAGGAACTCCTCAGTGGTGATAATGTTCAAGTTTGTTGTTGCATGCGTAGCGGATGTTTCTATGGTCTTTTGGTTTAATGGGTGTTTCACAGAGTTGATATACAATGGAGCAGTTGATATGAGAAGAATTGGACTCTGTTTTGGTGGCATAACTCAGAGCCTAACTGTCTTGTGATGCTCTCTAATGATTATATAGTAGGTATTTGTAATATTGATGTCTTATGTGATTGTGTGAATATTTTTTTGCTTGGGCTGGTGGTGGGGCTTCTAGACTGGCACAATTGTTCTCAATGTCACAATGTTCAATATAGGATGGTTCAAGAGACAAAAGCAATGGGGGATGGAGGCCATGGAAATGGTAGTAGGTATAGGAAGATAAGGGAGAATGCATTGCCCTCAGTCAAAATTCCGAGAAGGAGCGATTGGTGCACCAACAGTCAAAGAATTCAAGAGGTGATGCAAGCCTGCAATTCGGGCACATCTGCGGATGTCAAACATTTGATTAAAACCTGGGAAATTGATCTTAATCGTTGGGCAGTTGTGGAAGTCAAGGTGGAGAAATGGAAGGATCTTGTCCTAGAAATAGGCAACACCCATTGCCATCTCACACAGTACAAGCACATGGTGCACCTTTACTAGATGGTCCACTGTTACATTGATGTTGAACCATCTTTGTAATAGTGGTAGCTATAAAAAACTTAGCAAAAATCCCCTAAAAACAATCTCCAGAACTGTCGCTCTTGTGATTAAATCCAGTAATTCTGTGGGTTCCTTTTTCCATAAGCTTATTGAGAGTAGCCCCATCACTCCGCGAATCTATGGTCTCCCAAAGATTCACAAAGAAGGGGCTCCCCTTAGACCCATTATCAACACCAAAGGTGGTCCGACCTACCTCCTAGCTAAGTACTTGGCCTTGAAGCTTAGACCCCTTGTTGGCCTCACAGAGTCATTCGTCAACAACTCTTCATCCTTTGTCAATGAGCTTAAAAACATAAAGTTTGACCCAGAGGATATTTTGGTGAGTTTTGATGTGGTATCCCTTTATACTTGCATTCCTATAAAGGAGGCCATTGAAGTCATCAACCGCCTAATCGATCTAGATACCACTCATTTGGTCGAAATCCGTCTCACCTCGACTTTCTTTAGCTTTGAAGGAGAATTCTATGAACAGACCTGCTGGGTTGCTATGGGCTCCCCACTGTCCCCGGTCGTTGCTAATATTTTTATGGAAGAATTTGAATCTAGAGCTCTAGCCTCTTCCCGTCTCTTACCAAAGCTATGGAAGAGATTTGTTGATGACACAAATGTCATTTGGTCTCACGGCCAGGAAGAGCTGGATCTATTTTTCTATCATCTCAACCATCAATCGCCATCCATTAAGTTCAGTATGGAACATGAAGTTAATGGATTCTTGCCTTTCCTTCACGTTCTCCTTTCTAAAAGCGAAGATGGTTCTTTCTCCGACCAAGTGTTTAGGAAGAAAACCCATATAGAGCAGTACCTTCAAGCCAACTCCCACCATTTTCTTGCTCAAAAGATGGGTGTCCTCAACACGCTTATGACTCATGCACTTAGGATTTCCGATGAAAAGAACCTTGAGAAAGAAAAAGACCATCTTCTTAACGTATTTGTTAACAATGGTTATACTAGGCACCAAGGCCTCAAAGCTTTCCTAAAAGCTAGCAAAGGTCCAAGGGTTAAGAAAGACCATAAGGATAGGGTATCAAGGGTTCATCTCCCATTCATCCAAGGGACCACTGATAAGATTGCAAAAATCATTAAGAAGCATGATATTCCCTCTACCTTTAGACCCCTTAACACCATTCGTAACTCCCTTAGGTCAATAAAAGACCCTATTGACCCCAAGGACATGAAAAGCATCTACGTTATTCCTTGTTCTTGTGGGACCCCCTACATTGGTGAGACAGGGCGCTCCATTAATCAAAGAATTCATGAGCACTCAGCTGACATGAAACATGGGAGGATCCGTTCTTCCGCCTTGGCAGAACACGCAGAAAAGACTAAACATCGCATATGCATTGAGGAGGCATGTGTTATTGCTAAGATTGCCCCTTTTCATCACCGGAAATTTAGGGAGGCCATTGAAATTGAAAAGAGGTCGATCAATCTCAATAGGGACGATGGCTGGAAAATTAGCAGCTGCTAGATCCCTGCCCTTTCTTCTTAGCCGCTCCTTGTCCCCGCCCCTTGTGTTATCCTTTAGTATGTTTGTCTTCGCTATTTGATTTTTTGCCGGTTTGTTTAGTAATCTTATTTAATTCCCTTCTGGTTTGGTAATAAACGCAGGTTCAAAAAAAATTATTATATAATTAACTTAATTATTATTATAATAACTATTATTATTATAGGTTAGTTAACATTATAACTATTATTTGTTATTATTATTTCTCAATAACTACTAATAACTATCAACAATCGTTCTCCTAAAGGTTTTAATTAGAGAGATTAGATTATTTAACTAACTTCATTTGTTAATCTTCTAATAAACCATTTAGTCCAAATACTATTAATATTACAATATTGAATATTTTAATTATAAATATTATCTCATTTCTCCTCGGGGTTATAAGAGAAATGATTAAAAACTAAAATTAGTTTTTCTTTTAATAAACATTTACTTCTTATATAATATTAAGGGTTATTATTAAATAAATTGGGTTAATTAACTAAATAAGTTAGTTATTCTTCTAACAAATCATTAATTGATTCTTTCCATATACTTTTAATAATATAATTTTAATAGTTGAGCTTTTGAATCAAATTAATTATAAATTTTATCTTAATTAGTAATATATTCTTTCTCCAAAGGGTTAATTGTTGAAATGATTTAAGTTATAATAAACCTTTCCAATTAATAATTAAATACAATTCACTAATAATAAAATAACTAACTTATAAATGATCTAAACTAATTCTCCCTATCCTTATCCCTCGGTCCAGTCAAGTCAATTATAGTCGTTGTCCCTATCCTTTGGTCCAGTCTAGTCAAATATAGTCATTTCCTGGTCTATTATAGCTGTTTCTAGTCAAATATGGCTGTTGGATAATCTTCTCTCTCCCTATTTAACATGCAGCCATGATCTGGTTCTTCAACTAGGCTACAGCCTGCAAGCCGCACAATTCGTGTCTCCTAGTTGTCCACAATCTTTTCAGAATGTTTAGGGATAAATCTTAGGGTCAAGTAATTGTCCATAAATATTTCAACGAATTTATATATGGTTCAATAATTGCTAATCTAGAAGCTATCTTTAAAATTAGAATAGTTGAAAGAAGTTACTCCACAAAGCCAAACACCTCTGATTTCACACTAGTAAACAATTTTCCTAATAAAATTTATTTTTGGAATTTTTTTAAAGTAAAAACACAATTATCAATTTTTTAAATTAATTAATTAAATTAAAATTATAAAATAATAATAATTTATTATATTAATATTGATATTAAATCTTTTCATAAGATGCCCTCTTTTCGCAATACTAATATAACTATATTAATATTAATATGAAAATATTAATATTAAAATCATTTCATAGACGCGCTCTTTTCGCAACCTTTAAAGAGATAAATTCGTGCCCCCTAGTTGTCCACAAATCTTAGGGTCACCTCGTTGTTCCCGTCAATATGTTTAAGGAGAATTATTGGGGTCACCTTAGCCATCAATCTTTTCAGAGATGCGGTCCTTTCGGAGAAAATATTCGGGTCAATAAATCTTTTCATAATGTTTATGGAGAAATATTCGGGTCACCCAATTACCCATCAGTCTTTTCATAGGAGAAATATTCGGGTCACCCAATTACCCATCAGTCTTTTCATAGTAGCGTTACAAATAAAAATATTCGGGTTACCTCTCTTTTCCTTCAAACGTTCCTTTCACAATGTTTACGCAGAAATATTCGGAGCGCGTAAAGCTTTTCATACGAGCGTTCCTCGCACGATGTTTGAGCCTACGGAAAACCAGCGATTGTGTGTAAACGTAGTGGGAGGAGACTTGAGAGTATAATCACTTTTAAAAAGTGGAACATCACGTGGTAGGATCAACGCTCAAATAACTTCAAGTACGATCAAAATATTACTATACATGCACCTGTGAGCGGACCATGTGTTTTTTCAAGAATACATGGAAAGCAATAACCATAAATTTGAAAGTTTGTAAAATAAGAATGGTATCTACCCATTTCATCATAATGAAAAAACAACATTGAAGCATGCTTGATTTTAGATTTTTGGTCATGTGATAAGATGATGAAGTTTAGATATTAAAGAGCTATAAAATAATTTCATTCATGTAAAATCATAAGATCATGAAAAAAACACTCACTAGATCCATACAACTTTAAATCAAGTTTATAAACCACACGTGAAATAGAGCTTTTTGCAAGATTAAAAAATATTACATATTTAAGATTTAAAAAGAAAGTCTAGTGAATAAGGCACTCAATAAAATCCTATACTTAAACGTGATTAAAATGAAATATTCCTAAGGAGGATTGACTTTGGCTCCCATGAACCAAAGCCTAAATACGATACCTAGAAGAAAATAGGAGGTGAGGTGTGGTCTAGGATCAGTTTAGATGATAAAAAATACAATCAAGCAAGCTAAATGATCAATGACTGGGAAGAAAAAAGGGGAAATGCTTTAAGACTTCACAAAATGTAGACTCATGGAATTCCATTGATGTTGAAGTATCAGTGATACCTTTTATCGCTAGAGATGCAATCATTATAGTAACTATGTTGATGGTTAGTATCAGTGATGCCTTTTATCGCTAGAGATGCAATCATTATAGTAACTATGTTGATAGTTACTTGGGATTAACGACTTCTTGAATTGACTTCTTTAACCATTATTCAATATAGTATTTTAATGGAGGAATTGTGATGCCCATCTTGACACGCTGATTAAATATCTCCTCCTTGATTTCTTGGGCATATTCTTGCAATTGTGCGACTATGGCAGATTGATCTTCATTTACATTGACAAAATTAAATAACCATTTTTTAATTTTCCTCTTCAGAAAAATCAATTATATTATCAAATTCCAGTTCCATTGACTCCTTAATATCATTCAACTCATTATTTAATATGGCCTTTGTAATTAATACTGAATCTCTTATCATATGAGGACCACATAAATCATCAACAACTTTTATTACCTTGAGGAGGAAATCACTGCTTATATCATTAATCTTAATATTAGTATTGTCTTTCAGATTAATTACATTCTTGAGATTTGGTCGACATTTCGAACCAACTATGTGGTTCGAACCTTTGTCCCGAGGAAGAACCACATTAGTTGGTTCTAAACGTCGACCAAATCTCAAGAATTTGATTAATCCGAAAGACAATACTATTATCACTATGGATCAAAAAATTCTAAGATGTAACATAATTAATCTTAATACACTCATAAATAATCTCCTCTAGTACATTAATTCTTACAGACCATTTACAAAATGTCGATCATGCTCGAAGTCTGGTTGGAGATAGTCAAAAAATGAAGAAATTATTTGCACCAGATTTCTTAAATGGAAAGTTATTTCCCATATGTCTTCGAAAATCAATCTTTTATTAATATAATTGAGAATATAGGATTTGACTCCATTAAGGAGGTGGGAAGGTTTTGTGATCTTGTGAGGTGTCTCAATGGTACATAGAGCTACTACTGGTGCTTTTATGGCAAGGGAGGTCATAAAAAAACACGATTACATTAAGAGATTCTTCTAGCTCCTTTATTCTTCTTTTTAATCTCATTTTTTCTACCTCTTGCTCACTAACTGAATGTGCTAATGCTTCTTCCGTGGTATGATGTAATTTCAAGATCCCAATGGATCTGGCTTCTGAAACATCAACATCCATATGAGTCTAACCAATAACATTTTTATTATGAGTCTTCACCTTCTCAATTCTTAACTTTTTGTTATTTCTATCATAATTTGTGTTTTACAAAGTGAAAGGGTGATCTTCAAATGTGGTTGCATATTCAACGATTTCTTTGATCATTCTCTAGCTTTCAGTTGTGTAGGTTGCAACCCAATCAGGTATTACAGTACTATCAACTTCAATATCCATAACTTCTTGCACGTCTCCTGCTTCCCTCTTGTCTCCTCCACTCGAGAGTCTGTCATTACTTTGTCTTCAAGTAAAAAAAGTATTTGTTTTTCATTGAGTGGAAGATGAACTCAAGCAAGTCTAGCATGTAGAGGTTGAAGTAGGGTCTATGGGCTTCTTGCTTCTTTCCTTGTTTCTTTCTCCCATGTGTGTGATATTTTTTACAATGGCTTCTTCAACATGGTTAGGCAGTTTTCTCTCTCTCAATAGGCCAATATGACTTTCGTCGACTTCTTCTCAAATCCTTGTGAACAAATCGTCGTATCTTGCAGTAGCCAAGTGCTTGGAAAATAACCCCTCTAGGTCAAAACCTTGAATAGTCTCTTCACTTCACTTAAATTAAAAGGACTTGACAACTAAGCATATTCTAGAAAATGAGTTGCATTTCTTGCTGTTATCTCTCCTACAGTAAAAGGCAAGGTAATAAACTGATTCTTCTTTTTTCGCTCAAAAAAATTAGCCAAGGGTGATACTTCCTACAAATTTCAAAAACAATATATTTGTCCATCATGAATTTGGGTAATAACAATGAATTGTCTTGCAAGAAATTTTCTTCATGGATTCCATTTCCCCATAATAAAGCTTGTGTTTTTCATCATACACTTGTATGTTCACATCTAGTTATTATGTAATTGACTTCTTTCTCAAGAAAACCTTGAATTTGGCAGAAATGAAAGGGACCTTTATGTCTCCATAAAACTAGATAACAAAATTGAAGTGGTTCTTCATCGGGATTAAAATTGGGTTATGGGGGAGGCCAATGAAAAAATGAAAAAGATACAAAGGTTGTTATTAAAATACTTTATCATGAAAAATATATGGGCCTTCAACAAATTCATCAACTCGAAGGCTAGCTCATTTGAAATGAGGTCTTCCTAATCAACCAAAGAGTTTATTTTATAATAATAATAGAGCACAAACCTTAGAACATTGGATTTAGTTTCTTGTCCCTTTACTCGGGTGAAAAGCCAAGAAAAAAATCTGTAAGGTTCTGTGAATATTAAAATATCCAAGAAAAAGATGTTAGAAGGAACCTATGAGGCTAGTGAGCTGAATTCTTGAATAATGCTAACTACACCAACTTGAGAGTCCAAGCAACCATCAACTTCAGGAAATTTTAATAGTTAACTCATTTGGCTTTGGAAATTTGAATATCTTCTTCAATTCTTTGGGGGTTAGAGGAATTGGATTCTGCTTCACTCCTACTTTGATTTTCCTTGTCTTTAGATCAAAATTTTGTGCACAAAGGTAGAATATTTCTTTGAAGTCAAAGACTTTAGGGATAGTGCATGAAACATTTGCTAACCCATTGGTCCATATTTTGTTGTTTTTCTTCTGTTCAACCAATAAATTTACATAACATTAGTACACAGTTGGCCAGTGAGAGCTTTTGTCCTGGTGAGTAAGTGAGTTAAAAGTGTCGCTATAATTTGCTTCCTTCTTTATTCTAGTATCACTATTGCCTTTCTATTGGGGAATATGTTGTTAGCTATTGGCATTCTTAGTGATTATGAACTGTGAATTTCTCATTCTTTGATATATTTACCAGCTATAAATCTTTTGCGTGTGAATTCTGTTGGGTAGGATGGGCCAATAAATGGAAATTTAATACATAAGGCCACCATTTGTGTGATATGATGGAAAATAATATCAAAACTTTAAAACCATCATGCCCCCTTAATTTGTAGATTAATCTTCTTTTAACATTCTTAATATTAGTGCCATGAGAAATAGGGAAATTAATGACCCAAGACAACCATTCTACTACAAAATCCTTACTATTGTGACAGGTGGCGTACAAGTAATTAATTCAACATAGCTGGGAGAGTATGGGAGAGTGGTGTGCAGGAAATAAAATTTGTGAAAGTAGGATATATGCGGAAGGGATGTCGTGTGTAGAGTGGAGGGATGTGCAAAACAAGGAATATGATGTAATATCCATGGGTTAAAATTCCATGTAATAAAGTTAATAAAGGAAAAATAAGACCAAGGTCATGGGACACGTATTCCAAGATGAATGCAAGCAAAAAATCCTAGTGTGGGTGTTCATTTGGTTTATTATGGCTAAGGAAATTGGCAAAGGCATTGGAAAAATCTTTGAAAAGGAAAAAAGGCAATAATTGGTATTTATTTATGAAAATGATGGAAATTAGGAGAGAAGGAAAGCGAAAGGTCATAGGTTGCATGTGAGGAGGAAAATGAAGGAAAAATAATGGAAAATGAAGAAAATATAGCCCTCATTGATAAAAAGGCTTCTGAGGATTAGTTCATGGGCTTTTTAACAGTTTTTGGGTGGATCTCTCTCTCCATTCTCTCTCTCAAATACTTGGAGCATTCTTGGATCACTCTAGCATTGAAGGAAGGAAGCTAAGGAAGGAAAAAGAAGGTAAACGGAAGCAAAGATCAAGAAAGTAAGAGTGGTATCAAGCATTTACAACATGATTACTTGCAGGTATCGAGTTGCATGTATGGTTTCCTTCCTAGTTTTGGCATGCATGGTATATGCCTGTGTGCATTTTCTTCTCTTGTTGTCATTGGCATGGGTTTTTCTAGGTGTGATAATGGTTTCCATCCTTGCCTTGCCATTTCTAGATAGCCATCGTGTGATGGAGTTTCTCTTACTTGCTTGAGCTAAATTGTTAGATGGTTTTGAAACCGAGTGGGGTGGTCACAGGAGGAAACACAAGGCCTAGGAATCCCTAGATGGTTAAGGTAAGATTATGGTAAAACCTGAATTTGTATACCCTCGTTGGGCCTACTAATCCTCGACCAATGAATGACCGGATATATGGTAAATCCCAAAGGGTGGATACAGAAAAATTCCTCATGGTTTAGGTGGAGAGATTTGAAGGCATCCATCCTTGTATAGGCCTAGTGATCCCTGGACTGGTATGTGGTGGGATTGTGGTAAATTTTGATTGTATAGATGAGGGCTTGGGCCTTAGAATCACTTGGTGGATTGCGGTAAAGCCTGAGGAATACCTGGTTGTTTTATTGTAAGTCCCACATTCATGCTTGGAATATGGCATAGGGGTGATTAGCTGAAAGAAAGAATTGGTTCAACCCAATATATGGTCGGGTGGTACGTGGAAGTCCCTGACCTAGTTTCATTTTGCATATGTTAATAAGAACTATTTTCCTCTTGTGTATTATCTATAAATGTATTTGTTATTATGTGGTTATAATGGTTTTTCTATCATTGTTATTATGTTGGTTATATGTTGGTTATAAGCATGGTTTATGACAGAATTGAGTTATGGTTCTCATCTTGTTTTGTTTTGTAAATGAAATGTTAATGAATGTATGACCTAATAGATGATATTGCATCTATTATGAGAGGGAATCAAACCTTCTTGACAAATCTCAGATAAGTATGAAGTCCCTATGCTCATATGTGTTTATATGACCTATAGATTACATGTTCATGATGTGTTTGACATAATTTTTGTCATGGCTATGCCTTGTCAAGTCAGGTCCCTATTCACATTTTTCATTAGAGGCCTTGTCATCATGTTATTTATCATTTCTATAAGTTTCATTAAATTCTAGGCAGAGGCCTGAGTCCTATCCTTGAAAAAGTGGCTCAAAATTCGAGGTCACTAGCACAGAATTTCCTATAAAAGGTTGCAATTGCATGGATGCCTTGTTGTGGGAGCGATTGGTGAGTTACAATCACTTGGAGGGCTTGTCATGGGTGTGACTAGAGGTCTATTTTAGTCAAAAAGAAGGTTAACTTATGGGTTTGGCACCTAGAGTGGTTGGTTACCCTCTAGGGGTCCTTTAGCTCTTGAGGAAGCTCACTTTGGTTTTGGTTAGTCCATTCCAATTCCTTAACTATACTTGGGGAGTTGAATCATATAATAGTAACTCTTCATCACATGTTTACCTCAGTGGATCATTTATCTTGGTTAAATGTGGGAGGAGGGTGTTACAGAGTGGTATCAGAGCATGTTTTGTTCTCTTTGGGTGATATTTGATACCACAAAGTGGTATCAAAGCATGGTTCAACCCTTCAACTGGATGGATGGAATCTCTTTTTTCATGCATGTATGTAGGTTGTATATGTGTGTTTTATGTATGCATGGTCATGGTCATTTTTGTAGTTGTGTTTTTGTTGGGATGTGCTTGTCATGAATGCATGTCGGTTGTAAATTCATTTGTTATGTGTGTCACTGTCTATATGTTCTTGTGCATGCATTGTTATGGTTATGGTTATGCATTTATAGTAGGTTAGATATGCATCGTGGCGGTCATCATGTAGTTTGTGTCATCATTATGCTCTTGTTTGTTATGATTCTAATGTGTTGGTTGAGATAAAGGAGGAGATGCATATCATCAAAGTGAGGTTGAAGCACTAAACCTCAGGGTAAACGTGTTGTAGATCTAACCCGGAAATATTATAGATCTGATATGAAAATATAAGATAATGAAAATAAACCCAGAAATAATATGAAATGAATCTTTATTGATCAAACCCTTAAGGTAGGGCCACACCATGCATTCACTCCTTAAGGAAGGATAACACTCCACAAGCCATATGCATGTTCATACAAGAATACTTCTCTTCACATCCCTCCATGTGGAGTCTCTAGCCTCTATATAGGCCTCATACCTACAATACCATGCATCATTACCATGGTTTCCTCATACCATCAACTAATACCATGGGCCCCTTACATTATTATTAACTACTTGTGGTCCCTTACATGACATGGGTTAACCACCTTATTTATTACTATGGCCCATCCCATTATTACATTATTACCTTGGGTACCTCCCTCGGTACCCCATATTACCACCCTAGGTATATAACATTCCACCCCCCTTAGCATGTTTCGTCCCCGAAACATGGGAAGAACACAAATAATAAGATCTACTCAAAAGAGTAGTCCACTGATACCATGCACGTGCATCTAGCCATCAAAGAGAAAGGTGAACCCTCGATCTCGTTGGTGCCTCGCTCGCTTGAGATGGAAGTTGACCGTG
>APFE031511110.1:5650-31784 GCA_000404065.3 Pinus taeda
TAACTCAAAACCCTAGACCTAAGACCATGGGACCTCAAGACAAAATAACGACAAGTATGACTCAATTACATTGTAGTATGACCTCATCCAGCAAAGCCAAGAAGGGAAAAATGACTAGTTTCCTCCATTCAGTGTTATGGCATGCCTAGCGGGATGCAAAATTGACATTGATGAGAGACCTAACCATGCATATGCAAAGAGCAATTGATCACTGATGGAGGGCTTAAGACCGACACTAACAGAGTGTATATTGAGCATAGGTTAATCAACCATTCTGCAGTGAATTGGAGGATGCTTACTAATGCAAATCAAAGAATATATGACAGTGATGACAATCCAAAGTATGATCATTGTCATTATTGAAGCAACATTGTTTGAGGACCAAAAATTCCCTATGGCTCCTGATTATGTGTAGTTTCATATTTGGCCAAATGAAATATTAGAACTCTAGAAAAAGCTAGGTTGAGGATTTTGGGGTCATTGATCTCAATGGAATTGGAAGAAATTAATGAAGAGCCCTAGAAGAAAACGTTCTTACAAAATTCTCATCAAAGAACTTTTGCCACAGGTTTAATGAAAGGTATTAAAAGAGTGGTGAAAGATATTTCTAACTTGGCATTAGAAAGATCTTGGTGTCCTCTAAGCCTTGCTTAACATGATACAGAGTCGAGGTAGTGTATGGAAGTTAAAAAAAGGGGAACATTTTTAATTATAGGGAATTCTTTTTGTTAATTAATATTTTAGGTGGATTTTTTGGTGACCAGCTTTGTTTGGAGCATGTTGATTATGACCATCACTTCTTTCTCAATGTTTTCACTCACCTAGGATTTCAAAGTGCCTCATTAACTCATTGATTAGCAGTGAATCACCTCAAGGCTCAAGCCTAGCAATTGTATGCTTGGGAGAATTAATTAACATTTTTTTCCTTAAATGTCTTGGCATGTTGAAACTTTGTATTGGTATATATCATTGGCAAACTGCTCATATGAGACATATTACTCACCTCCAAGGCACATTGCCCCATTTTAACAAAATGCACATATGAAACAAAGTGCTTGCCTCAGTGGCAAAAACACTCTTAAGCCTAGTGATTTGGGCATTCTACGTATCAACCCTCGCAATTCCTTTTATGGGAACCAATCAAAATGGTTTTCAATAATAAATATTTTTGACGATGCCCAATACATCTAAGGCACGATGTGCCCTTTAAATTAGTGAATTTTCCATATAACACACACCACTCACCTCCAAGGCAACCTACAACTTTATCTCAACGACGTAATCCACTTACTCGAGAGGCAAGTAAACCATCCAACTTGACGATTTAATTGTGTCTAGTTTCCTTATTCCACCAATTATTATGTCCTATGGTATTTCATTTAGCATGGGAAAGTTTATTTATGATCTCTTGGTGGTCGGTGAGGGTTCCATTATTCTAAGGGTTATTCTATTGTAGATTGTGAATTTCCCATGGACATTTCACTCACAGGCAAATTAATTCATTCATCACTCTTATGCAATGGTCTCTTTGTCTCTAGGCATTTTTCTTCTTATTAAATTTCACATTGATATGTTGATGCATAGTTTAGATGCTTTAAGACAATTGAATGAAAGCATCATTCTTCATTGTTGGTTGATTCTATACTTAGGACAAGTGTGCATTGAACTTTGGTGTTCGAGCATTCTATCTATCATTAAAACTAGCTTGACATGGTGGCCAACTCTACCATGCATTCCGTTGATTTTTTAGTAGATTGGGAGGTACTCCAAGCCTTAGGGTTCAAGTTTTGGAGGTTGGAGCACCACAAGAGTCACTTGTGAGCTTGGAACCCAATGTTGGGGTTTTTCTCCCATCAATGTTTGGGCCAAAACCATGGAGAACTGTGGACACGTGATGGATGGAAATGATAGAGGATGGCGAGGATAATCCAACGCTTCGAGAATCATCAAAATTTGAGATGTCCTTGATGAGATATTAATTTTTGAAGTTGACAAATGAATTTTTAGACAATCAAGTCATGTAGGCTTGAGTCAAATTGGTCCACCTGAGTCAAATTGGTCGAAAAGACATGTCTCTTCAAAAATTCGTAGAGCCCTCTTGTTTGATATAAATAAGAGGTTATGTCAAGTTATTTTACTATCCAATGTGCATCCATTCATAGGAGATACACCTCTGAGGTAGCTGAGTTATCTAAGGAGGTAGATCAAGCTTGTTTGTGACTGTTTTGTGGGTATACTGTCTCTTACAAGGCTACAGTACTACATGAGGCTTGATGTAGAAGCATTCAGCCCAAGGAAAATCATTGTAAATAGTAGACATAGGGGGTCATGCATTTTAGGAAATAGTTTTCCTAAGTATCAAGTTAAGGCAATATTTAGGCCTTTAAGTGCGATTTAATTAGATAATGGGAGAATATGTAAATGCTCTCAAAATAAATAAATGAGAACATGAGTGGTAGAAGTCAAATCCAATTCTCTAGGAGCAAGAGAGAGCTTTTAGGAATTAATTAGAGTAGATATGGACCATTGAGCTAATAAGGAGACTTTTCTGCTTTAAAACAAAGGAAAAACTAGAGTGGATAAGGTCTGCCATATATATATGCATGTGTGTAGAGCTTTAGGGCTTTATTTGAGTGATTTAAGGAAAGGATGGATCAGTAATCCAATCCAAGTTTCCATATAAGCATATGTAAGCCTACGGGCAAAGAGAGGCCACCAATAGTAGAATCAGGCATGTGTATGTGTGTGAGCGAGACCAAGGTGTCTTGAATGTAATCTTTGTCTTTTGCATTAATATATATTCAGAGTTTATTTCTGATTGTATCAAAATATTGAAGAATGTTTCCATGGATGAATTACTTGAATTGTAGGCTCTATTGCAGGAGAGTCTAGGCAGAATCCTGAAGGATACGCAGAGGCGTAACATGATTTAGAAGAATCAAAAGGGGGTCTTTGAATCCAATTAAGGAAGCAAAGAGAAGCTCTGAAGAGCTAACAAAGTGAGGGAGTAAAGCTCAGAGAAGTTGAGCAGCGCAGCAGAAGAAAGAAGCCCTTGAAGAAACCGGAGGAAAACCATTCAAAACGCAGAAAAACCCAAGTAAAGGGACGAGCGGAGAATTAAAGAATTGATGCTCAACAACCGTTGGATCTGAGAAGATCAATGACTGAGATCAAATCGGGAAGGAGAACTATTGCATCAGCGGGTTCATTACACAATTTAACTCCCACGAATGTAAAAACCTGAGTTACTTTAAGAAATGGTGAAAACCACAGTCAGGGTCAAGTGCGGGACTTGAAATATTTTAGGGACTGGTTTATTTCCCTATCGGGTCCGAAAAGCTATCGGATCAACATGTATAAAAGGAAGGGGCCGACATTGAGGTTGAGTGATATGCGATAGCGTGACTTAATCTCAACCGTCGGATCGTAGATTAGATCGACGATCAAGATCTAATTGCAAATCGCGTATCAACGTTGGAAAAGTTTGGGCCTATCGAAGGAGTGGCGACTAAAGAGCGAACCCGACAGGGTTATAGTGGCAATTGTATAACCTTTGAAGTCCAATATATGTATTTGGAGCGGGGTTCCTGTGTAAACTTATGTTGTGTTAAAGTTATATGTTTACGCTCTGATAGTCGCATATTGGAAGAGGAGGGGGATACGAGCACATATGTGTAACCGTTGAATAAGCTGACAGCCGATTGCAATTGAGGTATAACCTCGAGGTCTGTGCATACCCTGTGTAGTGGCTGAAAAAGTTGTGTTTTGAGAATTTTCCCTTTATACAGGGATTTTCTAAGGAAGAGCGCCAATAGAGTATTTCTGTGTGAATATATATATTAACCAAGGTCGAGAGGATTGGTTATATATATATTATATATATATATTTAATATATATATATTATATATATATATATTATATATTATATATATATATTATATATATATATATATTAATATATATATATATATTATTATGCGACTAGAGGCTTAAATAAAGGTTAAGAAGGGTTTTAAGTCCCGGTGAGAGAGATTTAATGGAAGGCTTTGTTAAAGTCTTATGTGAAGGTTATAAGAGCGGATAGAGTCCCGATAGAGGGTTTTAAGCGGGGTGATTGAAGTTATGTTACAAAGGAACTGTGTAAGAGGGCCACTTGACCATTTATGGTCTGTAGATTTAAATCCTTCATTGAGTTAAATATCCTGGGACAAGTGTAGATGCATTATGTGTAAAATGCATACTATGGGTATGTGCGGGTGGTAGCCCTGCACCAGGCTACAACAATTGTTAGGGGCAGTTTTGTGGATGTTTTGTGACAGTTTGAGGTGGGATCTTCCTCCTTGAAGCAGGTTGCATTCCTAAACAACACCTACAGGTGGGTTGTAGGCCTTATCTTCTTCATATAGGGGGTTGAAAGGTTGTTGTGGTTACAGGAAGGGTCGCAGGCCTAATTCTCTTGAAGCAGGTAGGCCGCGAGGTATAAATGAGGACTAGAAATAGCCTAGACAACAAAGGAGTGTGGGCAGATTAGTGTGGATGGAGGTTGTAGTCCAGGAAAGGATTTTGGAGCAGTGAAAGAGGGTTGTTCCAGACTGTCAACAAGCCCTAACCAGAGCACCAAACCTACATTAGTGACATAAACCCTTAAGGAGTGTAGAGGCATGGTATTAGTGTTGAATTGGATGCCATAGGATCATCCCTAGTGTGGAAATTTTTGTTGTAGCCTATGGGAGCCATTTGGAGGGCTTGACTTGGTGGTTAGAAGCCCCTCCTAGGATCAGATCCTACAGTGATTGTATTGGGTGCCATTGGAATGGTGGATGGAAGTGTGTTGGCCACCCAAAATAGCCCTTTACTAGTAGTCATAAAGAGAGCTTGATAACTCAAATTTGGGTGAAGTTGTTGAGCCTATGTGTATTTCTTTGATGGACGAAAGAAGGTACTAGAAGGAAGATTGGAGCTCAGGTGTTGGCCATCCTAGAAGATCATATTGGATTAACTCGCGTTCATTGAAGCAAAAGTGACTTGCGGCAATGATAGGTGGCAACCCTCCTTGATACTCTATGTGTTGTCTGTTGACCGACTCAGGGGCAACTAGAGAGTAGATTGAGAGTGAAGGACCAACAAGATGAGATACGACATAGATACTGCAACGAGATTGCCAGTGTATCTTGTATTCTTGTAGTTGTGGATAATTGAGGGTCGTTATCCCTTGTATGGGAAGCCCTAGATTGTTGTATTATTCAGTTGGTTTAATATAACGAAGATTTGGTTGTTGTAAATATTTGTACAATATTTTGTAAAAGGTTGTCTATACTTGTGCATGTGTGATTTACTTCTTTATATTGTTCCGTTGTGCAAAGTAGCTTTGTTGAGATTCTTGGTTTGGTAGTGTCAGAGATTCTAAGATTCTATCATAGACCCAAGATCGTGGAAATTCAACATGGTATCAGAGCGTGTCTGAGCTACTTTGGAAGGTAGTGAATCATTGGAGTGCACAACGAAGTACAACTTAAGCGGGAGTTGGTCACATTTTAGGTGAAGGGATCACTACCATGTCAAAGTTGCAGGCTGATCTCCCATATGAGGAAATTTCGGAGGGGTTGTCCAACTATAGTCCATGGAAGGAGAGGATCAACTTGGTCTTGCAAGTCAATACGATCTAGGAGTTCGCCGAGAAATCCATCAAGAAGCCAACTCACCCAAAGGAGCTAGAAGTGTATGAGGATTTGGATACGAGGGTGGGATTGATCATCCTTGATGATGTGAAGGATTCCCTAATACCTCATTTGTCCAGAAAGAACACTACACATGAGATGTGGATGCTTCTTCAGAATTTATTCCAGAATAAGAACGAGAACTGGGTAATGGTATTTGAGGATAAGTTGAAGTCCACAAGGATGATGCAAGGTGAAGGAGTGACTTTGTATCTGACGAGATTATCTTAGGTCAAATATGAGCTTATTGCCTTCAGCGTGACTATTTCAGAGAATGATATGGTGAGGATTTCCTTGAAAGGGTTCACCGAGGAATGGAAGCCCTTCATCAAAGGGATTCTTGCTAGATAGAAGTTTCCAGATTGGAATAGGTTGTGGGATGACTTCATTCAGGAGGAGTTGTGAGACGAGGATCTTCATCCGAAGAAGACATCTTCAAATGATGACATGGAACTTGGAGCACGAATGAAGGGTAAGCAGAAGAAGGACTGGAATAAAGTTAAGTGTTTCAACTGAGGTGAGATGGGTCATTTTTTGTTGAGATGTCTGATGAAGAAGAAGGGGTGTTACGAGAAGAATTAAGGGAAGTAGGTCATCAATGTTGCCACTTCTACTGAGATAGATGTTCTCACAAGGAGATTGGAGGAGGACTTTGCTATGATCTGCCATTTCTCACAGGGTATTGTCGATGAGGATGGATGGTATGTGGACAGTTGTATGAAAAAACATATGCCAGGGTCACAAGAGGTTTTCAAGACTCTAGTTGAATGGGACTCAAAGTTGCACATGGTGTTGGGCGACAAGAGTCAGAAGGAGATCTGAGGATCTAGAGTTGTTCCATTCAAGATGGATATAGGACGAGTGATGTGGGTCAAGGATGTATTGTTTGTAACAAGACTTCGATATAGTGTGATATATGTCTCGATGATCGAGAAGAAGGGGTTTGAGGTCTTATTCTAGGATAGGAAGGCAAGACTCGGGCCTAAAGGCTCTAGCTCTGCAGGCATTATGCTTGGAGTTAGAGAGCATGGTCTATATAGGCTAACGGGAAAACCTATAGATCATGGGAAGAAGTAGCAGGGAGACCAAGTGCAGGTTCCAATGAAGCAGTTGCAGGTGCAAGCTTCCGAGGTACAAGTATAGGTTCAAAAGAAGAAGTTCTAGGTTCTAGAGGCTCAAAGAGAGTCAAGTTCTAGTGGAATCTTACAGATTCAGAGGGAGACTTTGCAGCCCAAGAAGAGCATGTGGTCAGTGGAGAGCAAGGGTCTTCCACATTTTCCAATAAGGAATCATGGATGGATTGGAAAGCGATACAGAAAAAGATTCAAGAAGAAGCAGGATGCTTCTAGTGATAACGACACTTTTGAGAGAGACATAGTTCATACTACAAGGATTGTTGCAGTGGTGAGCGCCAGGAGTTGAGTGAGTGTTGCGAGTAGTGATGATGATGATGACGAGTTAGTTTCTAGTCTTGGAAGTACCTCCCTTACTGAGAGGGAGTGTTGATTTTTTAGTAGCTTGGTAGGTACTCCAAGCCCTAGGGTTAAGGGATTGGAGGTTGGAGCACCACAAGATTCAATTATGGGCTTAGAACCCAAGGTTAATATTTTTCACCTGTCGATGTTTGGGCCAAAACCATTGAGAATTTTGGACACGTGATGGATGGAGATAATAAAGGACGACGAGGAGAATCGAACGCTTCGAGAATCATCGAAATCTAAGATGTCCATGATGAGATATGAATTTTGAAGTTGAAAATTGAATTTTTGAACAGTCAAGTCATGTAGGCTTGAGTCAAATTGGTCCAAAAGACACATCTCTTCAAAAATTCGTAGAGCCCTCTTGTTTGGTATAAATAAGAGGTGATGTCAAGTCATTTTATTATCCAATGTGCATCCATTCATAGGAGATACACCTCTGAGGTAGTTGAGTTAGCTAAGGAGGCATATCGAACTTGTTTGGGACTATTTTTGTGGGTATATGTGTCTCTTACAGGTCTGCAGTACTACATGAGGCTACAACAATTGTTAGGTGCAATTTTGTGGATGTTTTGGGATAGTTTGAGGTGGGATCTTCCTCCTAGAAGCAAGTTGCATTCCTAAACATCAAATATAGGTAGGTTGCAGGCATTATCTTCTTTAGGTAAGGGGTTGAAAGGCTATTGTGGTTACAGGAAGGGTCGCATGCCTAATTCCCTTGAAGTAGGTAGGCCGTGAGGTATAAATGAGGGTTGTAAATAGCCCAGACAACAAAGGAGTGTGGGAAGATTAGTGTGGAGGGAGGCCACAATCCAAGAAAGGGTTTTGGAGCAGTGAAAGAGGTTTGTTGCAAATTGTCAACAAGCCCTAACCAGGGCACCAAACCTACAACAGTGACATCGTCCTTTAAGGAGTGCAGAGGCATGGTATTAGTGTTGAATTGGATGCAAGAGAATCAATCCTAGTGTGGATAGTTTTGTTGCAGCCTATGGCAGCCATTTGGAGGGCTTGACTTGGTCGTTAGAAGCCCCTCCTAGGAGAAGATCCTACAATGATTGTATTGGGTTCCATTGGACTAATGGAGGGCAATGTGTTGGCCACCCAAATTATCCCTTGACAATCAGTCATAAAGAGAGCTTGACAGTTGAAGTTTGGGTGAAGTTGTTGAGCCTATGTGTAGCTCTTTGATGGATGAAAGAAGCTACTAGAAGGCAGGTTGGAGCTTCGTTGTTTTCCAACCTATAAGAGTAGATTGGATCAGTCTGTGTTCATTGAAGTAGAAGTGACTTGCAGCAATGATAGGTGGCAGCCCTCCTGGAGACTCTATGTGTTGTGCTTTAATGGACTAAGGGATAACTAGAGAGCAGAATGGGAGTGAAGGATCAACATGACGAGATATGATATAGACATTGCAGTGAGATTGTCAATGTATCTTGTCTTCTTATACTTGTGTCGAGGGTCATTATTCCTTGTATGGGAAGCCCTGGGCTATTGTATTATTCAGTTGGTTCAATATAACTAAGATTGGGTTGTTGTACAATATTTTGTAAAGAGTTGTTTATACTTGTGCATGTGTGATTTATTGCTTTATGATTGTTCCATTGTGTAAGGTAGCTTTGTTGAGATTCTTGGTTTGGTAGCATCAGAGATTCTAAGATTTTATCCTAGACCCAAGATCGTGGAAATTCAACACATTCGAGAAAAGAACATGGTTTGATTCCTCAAGGAATAGTAAGGTTTTTATTCATGGTTCATCCAAGAAAGAGGAACATGATGGTTCCATATGTAAAAGCCAAAAAGAATGTCATTGTTTGAACTTTGGCACTTACCTTTCTTGAGGAGTTAATTTTGATCATTAGCATTCATATTTGGAATCCATTTATTTTTTGTACGTAGTTTTCTAACTTCTTGCAAGGCTTCATATTTCCCCATTTTTGTTATATTAAAGATTTTAATAAAGCAATCTTAATATGCGTGAGACTACAAATATTGTATTAAAATTGTTATTGGACCACTCATTATATATTTATTTTATGGGAGGGTTCAACTACAAAATTATCTTTTGAAATATTAAGACAATACTTACAAGGTTTAATTAATTCATTTCAGATTTGATAAAAGGATTTTTCCATGTATTTTATTTGTTTCTAATAAATAAATCTATAGCCATTTTTGCGACTCTTAATTCTCTTAATTATTTAATGAGATTTTGGTTTACATGAAGGTAATGGTAAACAAAAAGATGTCTTCACACTCAAATATATGGCTCATGGATACAATGTTTTCACCAAACCTTAAGTGTTATACCATAGATATGGATTTGTTCCCCCACCATAAGTGAGAGAGACAACAAAGGATTATATGGTCCAAATGTATCATATTCATAAACCTAAGAGGAGTTGTTTCCTTGTGGTGATGTTATTTTGAGTCTGATCTGGAATGTTAATGTTGTATTGCATGCTTTAAAATCTCATGGGCGTGATATAATTAGTGATTTCAATTCGACGAAGATCCAAAATATCTATAAATTCTATGTTCCCACAATTTGTGTGAACAAAATGTGTAGAAATATTTCGAAAATAAAATGTGCATAAGATTGTTAGCAAATGGAGGACTTTCCAAGCATTTCAAAAGAACTTTTGGAGTCTATCTAGTTAATAACTTGCAGAAGAGGTTGGAAAATTGATTGTGCTTCTAAATTCTTTGAATGGATTTTTATATGCTCAACGCGTGTGGGTGAGTTGGGTACCAATAATGTATGGGAGCTTAGAGTATGGTATTGTGTTTAACTAGGTGGACCTAATTTCTAGTGGCCTCATACACACTATATAGAAGGATAATGCACTTGAACAAAGGGAATCAACATGTTTTTACATGTCAACTTACCTCATAGAATGCATATGTGCATGCATGGATCTCTTAGGCTTCAAATTGTTATGGA
This sequence comes from Pinus taeda, assembly GCA_000404065.3. NCBI lineage: Eukaryota > Viridiplantae > Streptophyta > Pinopsida > Pinales > Pinaceae > Pinus > Pinus taeda. Next base: position 15,788 of record APFE031511110.1, read on the forward strand.
TACCTACATTTGACTTGATGCATGTATACCACTAGAGCTTGTGGAATATTAGGTATTTGTAGGATTATTCTAAACTCTTTACTTATGTATTGGATACATTACACAAAAGCATCTCATGTGGATAATCATTAATTTTCACCACTAAGTCAATCGAAGCAAAGAAGTTGATTAGTGACTCGTATGTGCAAGAAGGAAGTTGTTGCGTCAATGTTGATGGAAATCTATAACTCAACACATTATCAAATTATGTATTCATTAGATTATTTATTCGGAAATAGCTCACTAAACAACCGTACATGGGGTGACTAGAACTCCTAATAAGAGTAAGGAGCTTTTGTCTCAACTTCCTCTTGTGATTGAGGAGTATCAATAGTAATTGGCCCTTGATGACCATCTTTCTTTTGAGCTAGAGACACATGAAGCCAATTGTAATTTTTGACCCCTAACATGTGGACGAAAATTCATGTGTCTCAAGGCTTGATTTGGAAACTATGTTACCAACATATTGAGTAAGGGGGATTATATAGGAGAGATAAGAATTCCACATGGGTAGAGGAGCAAAGAGGTAACCAAGTTTCAAAATGGCTAGCATTGAAGGATCCAAGTTCATTATTTAACCAACCTACAACCTTTGAGAGCATAGCGAACACCCTCATTTGCCAATCAATCAATCTAGAAACAACAAGAGTCTTTATGGGGAATAAGTGGATGGATGATTTTAAACTAGTGAGTATGTGGTAAATTGAATTGTTGGATGAAATTCTTCCCGAAGGATCTATCTCCCTTAGCCAAAATGAAAATTATGTCAAGAGAATCAAGTCTTCTCTTTTAAATGTCTTGAGTGTCCGAATGGTTCACAAAATATGATTAGTAGTAATAAGGAGATGCAAGATGAAGTGGCCATGATTGAGTTAGTGACTCGAAGAATCCAATGAGAAACTTATTTCATTGAACAATTAAACAATCCGCAAGATGATAGAGCATGGTATTAATATGACTCATTCACATTCAACTTTCAAAACCAAGAGTTCAAAAGGCTAACTTATAAGAGAAACTGAAGCAAAAGGATGAAAACGGAGATACAAACAATTAGGGAATTTATTTCCAATGATGAAAATGCACATTCATTAGCTATTGGGGCATAAGTTGTTCTTTTCATGGAGTTATCGAATGCAAAGTTAAGGATAATGCATGCCCATGGCCTATCTAAGGCTAAATAGATTACTAGCTAGAAATGACAACTAGAATACAGAGTAGAGGTTTGGGGACAAGATTACATTCAGATCAATAAAGTCACTTTGTTGGGAGACATACTCATAAGGTTGAATGTGTATTTCAGTGCACTCGTCAATTTACAAACCTTCAAAGTTGCAATGATAGATTTCATGACATATTGAGAAAATGTTTGCTAAGATTTTCCAATGATAATCTTAGTGCATGCAATGTAATTGCAAGTACACTATGCACTAAAATTGTCCCACATATACACTCTACTAGTTTGAGGCAATTGAATTCCATGTGCATATGGCCTTTTGAAGAATCAAGTGTAGGTGGAAGTGATTAGCATAAAAAGTGAAATCCTAGATGCATTGTCAAATATGCAACTCATGAGAAACATGCTACTTGCTTCACACCATTACCTCAAAGAAGTGGACATTTCCTTTGATTAGCATGGGGAGAAAGTCATCCAAAACATTAAATTGAAACAATCTCCTTCAGTGAAGTCCAAGATATTCATGTGGATCTTGATGTTCATATAATGGTTCCAACCAAGTAAGTCAAGATGCTTAATGTTGTGCTTATTGAGTTGCCAGATTAAAAGGTAAATATAGAAATTAGGTTGGTGGGAATTAGGCCAAAAATGGGAAATTTATCATTCTAATGTGAAAAATATTTACTAAAACTTACACTCATTTTGGAAAAATTAACTCAAGTTTGGTGAATTTAAATAGTAGTTGATTTGTAGCTTTTGAGTCAAAGAGGTAGAGAATGTTGAAATGTAAGGAAGTTGGAAGGACCTCAAGTTTGATGTATTTAAATAGTAGTTGGTTTGTAGCTTTTGAGTACTGCCCAAGGAAGAAATTTAGCCTCCCACTCATCCCAAAGGCAAGAGAGAGGTTGTTGGTACTAGGCCATCCCTTAGTATAGACTCACTTAAGAGTGCAACAAAGTTACTTTGTTCCACAACGTCAATGTGTCAACTTATGAGACTTGAACTTGGGTGGGGGAGGATAACAGCTATTCCACCCAACCACACAAGCTAAACTCAATTGACAAATATATATATATATATATATATATAGTTTAAGGGTAAATTTATTTGGATTTTAATTAACATGAGATTAATGTTTTTAAGGACTTGAAAGTAGTGATAATATAAAGTATTCTATATTTTCCATTCATAGAATATTTATCATAATTAAGATGATATTTACTAATATTTTAACCAAGGTGACGTTAATATGTAGTTGAATATTTTTAAATAAAAATATAACACATTAATAATCCTTCACTTTTGTAAATCTTAGTAAATGACTAACGTTGAACTAATTTCTTGAAATTTTATTGTTTTTTGCATTCCAACACATCAACATGCATTTTTTTTATGAGACTTATCTTAAACCCAAAATTTATTCTAATGTATAAGAATGGTGGAGTATTGTTAGTTTTTGTAGCATCAAATGGTGTTCTAGTCTCGAAACTTTGTGGAGAGGCTAAAACGAAGGAGTTTTCAAAACCCGAAAATCATTTATGAAATTCCACCTAGAGATGGCTCAATTGAATCAATTGACCATAATTAAAAATTTCCTAAGTCTAACTTAAGAAAAATGCTTAATTAATAGTAATTAATTGAGAAAGGTGTGAATCATCTAGAAACTCACATAGATCGACTTGGAGATGATATCAACCATCGATTAAGATTTAATATTGGTCGTTGGATTCTCAACTGGAGATTATAAGAAGAGGTCGATGGGTAGATGCAAAACACACCAGTGCAGATATTCAGTGAGCTAGACATTTCAATTCTCCAGTGCAGGTGATTAGCAGGAGAGATCGAGTAGCAAGTGTCAAAGGGGCAAAGATAGTGATCTGGAGGAAGAATTCCAGTTCTAGAGAGGCAACAAAAAGGGAAAAAAATATTCCACGCTGAAGCTAGCCCAGGATAGCTGGAAGAGTCACACGGATTTTTTAGACGAGTCGCAGATTAGGGTAGCGCGATTTTTGCCAGCATAGCCGTGCAGATCAATCAGAAGTAGCACAAAAGGGGTCTGCACAAGGGTTGGATGACCAATTTCCAGAGGGAGATTGAGGCTAGGGTTTGCTTGTGGAGTGAGAGAAAATTTTCTCTGAATATTATTGTCAGATTCTTGTTGATTGGATGGCTAGTTGGGAATCCAAAAATTGTACTCATAAACTATTACATAAATAGTAAAACCCTGATCTACTACATCGGTTTTCCCAGATTGGGTTTTTCTAGGGATTTTTATCCAAAAATAATGGTGTCATAATTTTTATGTGTGTGTGCTAGCATTTCTCAGTTTCCAACATTTTTATTTCCATAGCATTTATTTTATTTAGTGAAGAAATTGCATTGTGATTAATTCGGTATTAATCAAAAAATTAATAAATTGTTAATTAATTAGGAGAATTAATTCTAGTTGTTGCATTTCAAGGAATATTCACATTGTATCAAAGCATATTTGATGGATAGGGAAGCTGAGAGGTGGAAGAGGAAAATTTTGCTATTCAGAGGGAGCAACAAGCCAAAATTTTCAGGGGTTGCACAATGCCTAGCCAGGAAATGTGAATTATTGGGCAATGGTTCAATTTTTTAGTTGCAAGTGGCAGAAAAAAATTGACTTGCCAGAATAAGTGATTCCAGTAGGCAGAGGGAGCACCAATACCTTATATTTTCACAGAGAATATTTCTTGTTTGGGTACAAAGGGTTTTTCAATTGTTGTTGTAGTAGAATCAGTGCGAGAAGGAAGAGGAAGTGCACACACAAAGGGAGATTTCGCTCAAAGTGTTTCTAGCTTTAGACATCCAAATTTCTAGTTGCAGTCAACAATAGATCCAAGCATATTTTCTCACTCTAGAAGGGAGTGCAAATATTAGAGCCAACAAACAAGTAAGAGGAAGAGGGAGATTTCCATCCCATTTTTGAGTTTTTGCAGAGATGGCTACAATCGAGCTTTAGAGATCAGGAGAGGTTGGAGGGAGATTCCAACTACATCATCTGAAAGGCCAAGATGTTATTCCTGTTGGATGAGTTGGGCCTAAATACCTAAGTAGAGAATGTTGTGGAAGTACTTACTGATGTAGATCAACAGAAAGAAGATAAGAAGGAGATTTCCAAGGCGACGCTGATGATCCTGGATGGAGTCTGGTACCACATAGTTTCACATATATTTGGCAAGAATATTTCCAAGGAGATGTGGGATGCTCTCGCAGTGTTGTTTCAGATTCCTTTTGAGCAACGAAAGATGTTCTTGAAGGAGAAGTTGGGAAACATCATGATGTAGAAGGGTGAAGGCATAGATCCCTTTCTCACCAGAATTTAGGATATTTGGGATCATCTTACATCCATTGGGGAAGCACCTCAATCTACAGAACTTTTACATTTGGCCCTAAACAATGTCTCAAAGGAATGGAAAGCCTTCGTCCAAGGTATATTGGGATGTGTAATGACCCACCTACAACTATAAATAAAATTCGAATATTAGGATACATACGAGACCTCCATACAATAGCTACGTATCGCACTATATATAGGCTGGTCACTATAGGGAGAGATATAAATTAAGGTAATGGATTAATTATCAAAATAAATCCCCACCTCACCAGAATATCATATATATCAAATTAGGTAGGTAATATGTATACCACCTTTTATTTAGATATATATATATATATATATATATATATATATATATAATATATATATATAAACTAAAGAAAATGTTAATTTTAATTTACCAATTATATTTAAAATTAAAATTAATAAATTAATAATATAAATTAATTAAAATTATAAACTAAATAAATCAAATTAAGTTATTAAACTAATAATAAACTTTAATTAAATCAAATCCTACGTATTCAAAATAAAATCTATAAAATCAAATGAGATTTGATTTTTATAAAATGTTACACATAACAAAAATAATGACACAAAGATGGGAAGAAGGTGGTCGGTAGAGAAAAAAAAAATATGGAGGAAGGGGAGGCTGGAAAAGGGAAATTTTTGATTTCTGAGAATCTTACTTACTGAGAGGAAGAGTTCAATTGTTCTTAAGTTTTTGGGCATGGGGGACCAGATTGCGTCAATTGAGTTGCACTTTGGGATTGAGTACCTAGGTTGTACCCAATTTGGCTGGGTGGTTTTGGTCTTTTGGTAACGAGACCTGGAACGGGAATAGGAGAAAATTTTGAGGCATCTTCAACCACAGTAAAGTAAGTAAATACTCGACAACGAAAATGAAATTTTGATGTTATGAATTTTGTTTAAGTTCATAAAATAGTTTCCATATTTTGTTAAAGAAAAATGTATGAGTAAATTAGGGAACCTTATAGGATGAGACACATTACCAGGGTGGGATCAGGTGTGGTCATACCTACAGTGGAAGAAGATGGGGCGAATTGTAATAAATAGCTCCATTAGTGGCAAAAGAAACAAGGGATCGAAAGGTGTGAAGGTGGAAGATAATGTGGCACTTGCATCAAAAGGGAAAGCAAAAGGTCCCAGTTGGGGACAAGGCTCTTAGGGGGTGAAGAAGATTTGGAATTAAAGATTATGAGGATTTATTTGTTAAGGATTTATTTACTTTGATTAATAGGCACTATCTATTTTAAAATGTGTTTTTTAGAATTTTGGTTCTTTAAAAGTTAAAACATTATGGATAGTATAAACTTAATAATGTGAAAGTATTCTTAGTCATGTATGTAAAGGTCCCATTAAACAAAAGACTCAAAAATACGAGATATATATATATATATTATATATATATATATATATATATATATATTCAAATGATTTTGTGACTATTCATATGTATAAAACCCAAGAGTTAGACATTCCAACATCCAAATGTCTATTTCTTCTTCTATACCAGTACTTTATTCCATGCCTCTAATCGATTATGCTCTTTGAAGTTGTTGCAAATTGCTTTCTAGAGTAATAGACTGGATCTTGTACAGTATGAGGACAAAAATATAATGAAGTTAATTTTTTGTTCAATTGAAACAATCATATACTCTTTCATTCAATCATTTTGACAATAATTTATTTCACAAAAAATGCACTTGTTGAAAACCTAGTATTTCCCTTGTGAATAAAGATTTTACCTTTAAAATTAAGAGATTCACTTACAAACTTAATGAGAAAATAAAGTTGGCATAAGATCTTCAGTAGATTATTTACAATTCACTAAACCACTATTCAATACCTATTTATATATAAATATTCAAATACCTTAAGTTTTAAGACCCATTAATACATTATAAAATAAAGAAAAATTAATTAAAATAAGTCTTAAGTCAGATGATTCATTTTGTGCACAATTGATTACATACCAACAAAAGAAAATCTAGGATGTAGACCAGGTTATTTGGTTAAAGAGAGAGTGAAACAAATACTAAAATGGCGCTAGCGATTTATACATCAAAATAGGATTATGCTTTTAAACTCAACTTTTAATTATTTAATTATTAATCAATAAACTACACACACAATGTTTCGATGATTTTTAGTGACCTGGATGGCCTCTTACTGCGCAAGACCTTAGACCTCCGTTCTCTTACCATTCATAAACCCCCTGGTGCTAAATCTCCACATATCAATCCAAATTCTGCATGTAATATTATTGTTCACCGTAAAAAGGGTAGGGACAACCGACACTTTCGGGGTCGTGCTAAGACTATCCCTTATGGTCCTACTGTATCCAATGAACTGGTTGATGTCCCTATTGCTACTTCCATTCCCACTTGGGCCCCTTAGAGAACATGTGGCCCCATCGGGTCTGCCATGAATTTCATTATTTTTATGAATATTCGGGGACTAGGGGCCGCTCTTAAATTTCTGGCTCTCAAAGATTTGTTCCACTCTTCTCGACCATATATTATACTTATACAAGAGACTATGTACTCTGCACAACAGACGATTGTATATTTCAGGAGAATGTTTCCAGATTGGTACATGGTTGCTACAGATGGTACATGGTTGCTACAGATGTTGTTGGTTAGTCGGGTGGACTAGTTGCATTATGGGACCCCACGCAGGTTCACATGAGGGCATCCTACTTGCAGGTTGTGTTCGGGATTTCCTGGGACATGTACATATTCTCAATATTTACTCACCTTATAAAGATCGTTGCTTATTTTGGGAAGGTTTGGTTGCATCCCAGATATTAGATCTGCATTCCCTCATCTTGGCGGGGGATATGAATTGCACGATAGACACTAATGAGATTTGGGGGGGCTCAAATATATCTGATTCTATGTCGGATATGATCGGAGATATCATGTTAGACCATCACTATGTCAATATATATCCTCCCAAGCTCGGCCCTACTTGGGATAATGGACAGTCGGGTAATGGTTATGTGGTGAAACGTCTGGATCATTTCCTTATTCACGAAGAATTGTTGGACAGACTGGGCTCTGTACAGTGTGGCATCTTGAGTAACTTTGTTTTGGATCACAGACCCATTTTACTTTTGTGGCAACGGGACGACCTCCGGTTCGGTTTCCATTCAAATTTATTCGCATTTGGTTACAGGACCCTTAATTTCATGCTCTTGTGCAAGAAGTTTGGCAGAGGCCACGGGCCAATGGTATTTCCCCTATGGTAAATATCATTAATAGGCTCAGGGATTTAAAATATGTGGTCAAGAAATGGGAGTGAAAGAAAATGGCCCAAATGAAGTTTGAGTTAAATGAGATTTCGAGGTCCCTAGAAAAAATGACGCTGCATCTTACCTTCTCTAATCCCCCGACGTCCATTATGGTAGACATTCACTCATTAGAGTTGAAGCGAAGTCAAATATTGAAGCTATGGGAGGTGACTTGGAGGCTGAACAACAGGGCCATCTAGATCCAAAAGGGGGATCGTAATACCAAATTATTTCATCATTTCACCAATCACAGAAGGAAAATTAACAAAATATGGGAGATCATGGATTCGAACAGAAATAAATGCCTCACTCGTGATGAGATTTTGCAGGCGACTTCTTTACATTTTAAATCGACCTACGGGAGGCGGGTGGGAGAATATGGCAAGGATCAGATATGGGGGGTGGAGGGATACCCATATATGTTTGATAATGATGCAAGAGGATCTATTTAAAGAAGTTGCTCTTGAGGAAATTTTGGGGATCCTAAAATCTTTCAAGAAGGATAGATGTATGGGTCTTGATGGATGGACTGTCGAACTATTCACACATTTCCTTGAAAATATTCCAGGGGGATATTTTGGCCATGGTTGAGGAGTCCAGAGTTTGAGGGTATATCCATCCATATATATATATTCAAATTTTATTTCTCTCATTCCAAAGGGGTCTTCCTATGCGACCTTTTCAAATTTCAGGCCGATTTCTTTGTGTAATCTTATTTATAAGATTATTTCTAAAACTGTTGTTCAAAGAATGAAGCTTATCCTATCCAAATATATATCGCCTGAACAATTTGGATTTCTTCCAAATAGACAAATACAGGATGTTGTTGCCATTACCCAGGAGTGCTTACATTCCATTCATATTATAAAATTAAATGTTGCGGTTATGAAGGTTGATCTACAAAAAGCATATGATTGTATTGACTGGGGTTAATTGAGAATGGTTCTTTACAAAATTGGTTTGCAGGCCAAGAAATTGAAGTGGATTATGGCTTGTATTTCAAATGTGCGATATGTTGTATTAATCAATGGTATGCCTACCAATTTCTTTGCTGTCGGTAGGGGCCTCAGGCAGGGTTGTTCACTATCCCCTCTACTATTTATATTGGCTATGGATGGTCTGAGTGCGCACAGTAAACAAGTTGTTGAGGCTAGAATTTTTGTCCCCTTGGACATGGGCCGCAATATAAAGGTATCCCACAGTTTTTTGTGGATGATGTATTGATTATGGGCATGATAAATAGAATATCATGGTGTCATTTATCATATATTTTTGATAGATTTAGGAAAGCATCGGGGCTCTGCATGAATCTATTGAAATCTATCATTCTGTATGGGAATTGCGCCGAGGAGGATATTGTGCACATTAAGGATACATTTCATATCAGTTTGGCAACAATGGTGGGTGGTCTGAAATACTTGGGATATATCATTAAGCCCAACAAATACAACATTATAGATTGGTTGTGGCTGGTGGATCAGTATTATAAGAGGATTTCGAGCTCGGAGAATAGATGCCTCTCACTAGGGGGATGCATTACACTTACCAAATCGGTGATTACACAGTTGTGTGTGTACTGGGCTCATTTATACTTTATTCCGGTTGTTATCAATAAAAAATTGAATAGAATTATGGCTCATTATCTCTGGTCTAGGGGTATCTCCAAACAAAAATATCACTTGTCAAAACTTGACATCATCACCACTCCAAAATGGATGGGGGGTTGGGGTATTATGGGTTTGCAGCATTTTTGGAAGCACACTGTTACAAAAGGCATTATGGAGGGGCATATTTGGCGGATGCATTTGGAGCAATATATGGAAGCATAAATATTTAAAGGATCTAGAATTTGATGCATGGGTGTGTCGGGATCTTATTGGGACTTCAACGAGGTCGGCTATTTGGCATAGCTTCAGGAAAAATAAGCATTGTTTTATACAGAATATATGTTGGGCACTTGGTACGGGACATCGGACTTTGATTGGTCTCAATTACATTTCGGGTATTAGTAATTCTATCACCTTCTTCGAGGAGCTCATTCGATGCCTTCACAACTCAAGAATATTCTATTAGAATCAACTTATTTCTTCATGGAATGGTCAATTCCCTATATGGTGCACTATTAATGAGATGGGTTTGGCGTATCACCTGGCGGGGGAGTGGTCTCAGTTACGAACGGAGTTGCGGTGGGCGGGCGTCGGCATGGAACATGTTGCAGACATGATTACATGGAGGGGTAAGATGAAATCCAATTGTGTTGTAGTGGCAAATATTTATCATACGCTTTGTCTTCGAGGGTCACTCAATGTGGAGGTATGTTATTTTTATAGATTTTGGAAAACGAAAGTGCCCATTAAAATCATTGTTTTTGCATGGCTTGTTTGGAAAATCAAGAACTTAACTTGGGAAAATCTTTAGAAGAGAAATTGGCATGGGCCAAGTATTTGTGTATTATGCAGGGTGGCGGAGGAAAATATTGAGCATATATTTCTCAGATGTCCGATTTCTAAAATGATCTGGTGCCAGATTGCACCGCATATAGATTTCGCTCAAAAATTCTTCTATGATATCTTGTCATTTTTGGGATGGTGGTGTAAAAAAATGATATTTGGAGATCTATTCCATTAACATATTGTTGGGAAATATGGAGGTGGCGTAACAAGATTATACTTGAATATTTTAGGGAACACTCCTCAAGGGTTGTGGATTGCATTATTGAATGGTATCATTCTATAAAAATCCACAAAAAGGATACCAAGGCCACTCATAAAAGTATGCGGGAACCCGTTGATATATTTATGGCTGCATACTTTGATGGGGCTGCACAAAGGGATGTATGTGGTTGTGGTTTCTAGATCAGGATGTCGGAGGAGCAAGAGTATTAGGTTTATTGGCATGCTGGATGCGGTACAAACATGAAGGCTGAGATTATTTATATTTGGGGATTGCTATATTTTGCTATTTACTTGGACATTCCTAGCATACACATATTTGGTGACTCAAAGGCCATCATTGATCATATATTGAGAAGAAGAAATATCACTCAATATCAATTACAGGGATGGCTCAATCGTATCAGTGTATTATGGAACTCTCATAGGTCATATACGATCCAGCATATCAGTCGAGTGTACAGCCAGAATGATGATTTACTGTCTAAGAGGGGACTATTGGACACCAGAGGCAGGATGCATATTGAGCTTAGATTGGGTAGCACTTCAATGGACCTGGGGTCATTTCCACTTCCTAGATAGGGGATATATATTATTGAATATTGTCTTATGTTGATGAGGATTTCAAGGATTGTTTTAATTGTAGTTTTTTGTAAAATTTAGACAATATTGTATATACATGCCCATTGTAGTTAAGGGTCAATGGTGTGATTATTGTACTTTTATATATGGGAAATATAATACACTACTATACACATTTTCCTGTTTTATGATGATCGTATAGAGAAGAAAGGATACATAATATGTGGACAAGATACACAAAGGTATACTTAGATGATAGTTTTACTATATGTAGGAAATGTCATGATGTATATGTTTATATGGAAAAATGTATTGGTTTATATATATCAATATAAATACCATGTTTTTTCTTGCTGAAAATTGTTTCGATGATTTTGGCGATCACCCATTTTATGTTCTAATCAGAAATATTTGTAAAAGCTACACGCAAATGATCATCAAAGACATATAGGATGAAAATTGGACCATCAATCATCCATTTTTAAAATACATGGCTCGCAGTACTGTAAAAATGTACCTATGAGATAGAGGTGCTAGAGGTCCCAAGAGAAAAATACAAGGTCGTACCTTACTACAAAAACTCCTACCCGTACTAACCATAATAATATATTGCTTGTCGTTGTTGGACACAATGACTGAGGGTCCTAGATGACCAATGTTGAAAAGCTACTTGAAAATACTACAAAGCAAATGAGATAGGAGAAAGTTAATTCAAGAGCTAAGCAAGTCCAGATTGATGAATTGAATAAGCTAATTGTAAATTTAGGGGTTAATCTAGAAGACAGAGAAGCGGTTAAAGTGCTTCTGAAAAAACTTGAATAAAAAATGCAGTCCTTAAGAAAAAGATGAAAATGCCTCGGCCTGAGCATGCCTAAACAACTGAGTTGGCACAAATTGAAAAGGAAAAAGAGTTGTTGAGGAGAGAATTAGTTGATAGAAACAAAGATATTTTCAATTTGCAAGAAAAGGTACATAATTTATGGCTTTTAATTAAAACTCATGTTTGTACAATTGTTGTCCTATGTGAATTAGATGATCCTTCATAAAAGTTAACAAGGGTAATGGCAAAGCTCATAATTTCAGAGGTTGAATTGAAGAATTCCCATGGTATCCTGATTGAAATATTGAAATAAAAGAACAACTAAATATAGAAGAGAGGTATCTAATATAGCAAATGAAAATAATAATCAATTGACTAATAAAAATAAAGCTACACTAGATGAAATCAAGGATTTGAAGGCCAAACTAAAAGGAAACATATCTTTGATCGAGGTAAGAGAGATTGTTTGGGATGAAAATATTCAACAAGTTCGATCTGTGTGGGAGTATATTCAAATAATTGCAGAGCGTAAAACCATTGTAAAGGGATCTAAAATAAGCATTAAAATGTGCAAGCAACATGTACATAAAGAAGCACCCAACGCTAAGACGATGATCAAATACCTAAAGGAGAAGTCTTCAACTGAACTAAGGGCACTAGATATTACAGACAAAGATGTAGTGATCATGGAGATTAGAAAAATGAATGAGAATAACATACTTCGTATTCAGACTAAAAACAAATTGAAGGAAGTTCAAAGGTCAGACTCTTTATTTGATTCCAAGATTGATTAGAATCTGAGAGTTGGTTTACCTAGTTGTTGGGACCAACAAGGGAAACTACTTTCATGGGAATCATATGAGAAAGAATTACTGGTTGTTAAGAGCAGGGTAGATATAACTCATGAAAAGACTGGAATATTAAAAGGGAGAACTGTGGTAAATTATTTACAGAGTGATTTTTAACTCCTTTGGTTAATGAAAACACGATTTGTTGCAAACCCTAATTACACAAAGCTCTCAAATTTGAAGGTTACATTCCATAAAATGATCCAATGTAAACTGCCAGACCAAGTACTTTGGAAGAAGTTTGAAGGGATGATTACACCCATTGAAATCCAATTTGTGGAACCGTGCACCAATCCTCAAGGTCAATGTTTAACTAGTCATACAAGTTTTCTAAAAAATGAGAAAATTTTAGTTTTGTAGTGTTTAAAAGAATTTTAGTTTAAATATAGTTAGGTAGTTATGGAAGTTTTTGACATTTACTTTTTAATTGATTTCAATATAGTATTTAAAACACATACAAACCACTGAGAGGGGGTTCAGAGTTTGGAAATTTTGAGCACTTGTGGAATGATTTTTCTCCCTTGGAGAGAATAAATAAAACCACCAGATTGATTCAAGCACATTGGTATATTGTAGTATGTGTTACTTATCTTATGTGTTTTCCATGTTTGTTTTCTTCCTATGAGACACATGTTTGATAATAGCAGCTTTATTTGAGAAAATTACATATTTATTTATGTATCTTGAGCCATTATAATAAATACCTATGGATTATGTTCAAAGGCACCTTAATAGGTTCTCCATTGTTTCTACACTTCATTTTCAGTCTAAATCATTCATATTTTCATCTTAGGGTTTTAAATTTGGATTCTTTTAAAGCCCAAGTTGGAAACCCTAAATCTTGAGTTACTCTTTCTAACTTAATAACCAAGGTTTGTGATTACTAATATAAGGCCAATCAAGGTATAGAATTTCATCTCCAATATTAAGTTTTGTTACACAATGAAATATATCACCTATGGGCATATCAAAATAATTTTTAACAAGATCGGGAGGATGGCCGTAGGAGCTAGGGTTTGGTCACAGGAGCCGGAGTCTAGGCCACGGCCAACAAGTTCAAGGGCCTAAGGCACTGTAGACAAGGGCTTAGAGACGGTGACGGAGACCGCATGTACGGTGAAGGATAGCGAAAGACATCGAGGAAGCAGGTGGCAACTCGAGGCATTTGATGAGGACATCTGGCTGGTCATAGAAGGGCTGCTTTGGAATTTGGGCGTAAATGCTTTTCCCTGTTTATGGTAGCAGGAAAATGTTTCTGTTTCCGGTTCTTAATGCATTGTCGCCATCTCCGGTTTACTCAAGATATTACTCTGAAATCATAGGCAGGAATGGACCGTTTGCGGTTTTCTGTGATAACCTACTGCAAATTTTTAATCATGGTCAAACCTAGAGAAGCCGTTGATCTTGATCCCGAGCCGGAAGACATACTGTCGATATGGGGGAAGGAGTTAACTACTCAGAACATTGAATGGTTTTTTGGGTCAGCTGGTGGCCATGGGAACGTGAAATATGCTTCAGAAGGGCCATGGAGTAACAGGTCAACAAATGGTCTGTTGGAGGAAAGTTTAGGGTTGGCCGTGCTGAACAACCAGGATGCTATTGGACCTCAGGAGCCGAGCTTTCAGGAGGACGATTTCCCTCAGGTTGAAGAACTCCACTCATGTCACGTAAGTATTGAAAAACCCCTTTCACCTGCTCGTAATTTCTTTGGGGGCCTCGAAGATGTTGTTCTTAATTATGGGTCGAAACTCGAGATCTGGAATAACCTGGGAGGAGGTCTCAAAACTGATTTAGAGGTGGTTGAAGGAGAAAGGTCACTGGTTGTTACCAGATCCATCCTTGCCAGAGGTCTAGTAAACCCTAGTTTGGCTGTTGGGTCGGTTGGCATTGGATCTGGTGTGGTTTCGGGCCTAAGAAAGGAAACCACTGAAACTGAAATTGGAAGGCAGACAATGGATTTGGGTCTCACAGAAGGACTAGGAAAAGGATCTGGAAGCAGGGTTTTAGCAGTCGACACAGTTACAGGAAACCCTACCTTGGACAAGGATGCTCTCGAACAGTAAGAAGAAGCGGCCAATGGTGCTACAAATACCCAAGCTAGGGAGGAGGTCTCTGGCAAGAGGCAGACTGGGGAGAAAAGAAAGAAGCAGAAATTCATTAAGAAAAAAGAGTTTGAAGCGAACCTAGTTCTAGGAATGGATGTTCAAATAGAGGAGGCTATTGAGGTGGCCGAATGTACTCTGGTGGGGCGAGCGAGGGGTAAGAAATATTCAGCCCAAGTCATCCAAAATTGGGCGGCTCAACAGTGGCAGTCGGACCCAGACAATAGTTTCAAGGTTTCTGTCTTGGAAAAAGGGTGGTTTATGGTGAAATTTGAGAAAAAGGAAGCGACGGATTGGGTATTGGGGAAAAATTGGGCTTTCGGCAACCACCCTGTACTATTCAAGCAATGGATTCCTTTGTTCGATGCGCAACGAGAAAATGTTGAAGTTTTTCCGGTCTGGGTGCGTGTACCTGGGCTGCCCCCTTTCCTTTGGGTGGACTCAGTGTTCAGATCTATAGGGAACCTCCTCGGTTCTTATCTAGAAACGGATATGTCCTTCCTTCAAACTCAGAATAAGGCCATGGCTTGAATTTTGGTCAGCTTAAACCCCAGAGAAGGCCTTGCGGAAAACATAAAAATTCAATATAAAGACTTCGTTTTTTAACAACCTTTGGATTATGAACATCTGCCCTTCAGATGTCATAGATGTCATGTTCATGGCCATCTAGCAAGGGACTATTCGCTGGGCACTCGCCGCAGAAGGAAGTAGAAGAAAGTCGAGGCGGAGGTGCTGGCAGTAGAAATGGAAAGGGCCTCTGGGCCAAATGCGGTCCACGAGGAGGAAGCCATGGATGTGGATAGAAATAAGGAGGATAAGTCTACGAAGCAGGCTTTACAGGAGATTCTAGGCCGGGAGGCCGCGGCTGAAAATATTCTCGGGACCGGGAGATTGGTCCGAGAACCCATCAAAGAACCGACAGCAACCCTCATTAAAGACTCAAAGGGTATGTGCCTGGCCTCAAGTAATTCATCTTTGTCTCTGATCCAGATTTAAACAGGAACGCAATAAAATATAGAGATAACCATATACACAAAGATGCAGCGGAAATAATACTTCATTTCATTAATGGAAAATACT